>BQKN01000950.1:285781-322877 GCA_022839385.1 Asparagus kiusianus
ATTATTAACTACATAGAGTGCAAAATGTTCTACACTGAAGTCAAAACATTTTTTTAAATATGTAATCAGAAACAATAATTATCCTCAAACAATAAATAAAACTGAATATAAATTTAAATAAATAAATAACTAAGTAAGAATCTTTACTGTCTTCATATTTGTGGTCAAAAGTTCTTGAAAGGAAGAAAAGTAGTGTGATCAATGTCTTACTGTTTCATTATGTTCGTAGTCGAAAAAAATAAATATCTTAGTTTTCTTGAGAAAATGGGTATAAAATAATATAAAAACATATTATAGAAGATATGATACATCCGCTGCAATTTATGTAGGCTATATTTATTTTAAATTCTGCAAGGCCTCATAAACATTCGAATAATAAAAAATCACTGTGGGTGGGTGAATGCACTGAATTTGGTTCATTTTCCTTGTTCATATGGTTTTGGATGAATAAGAACAATCTCTAGAAATGGGTATTATGACTTACTGAACAACAACTTATATATAATCTCATAAAGTTATCAAACATATATTTCCTCCTGATTGAATTATCTCCTGATTTATTTGTCGCAGTCGTTTATCTGATAGAAGTTCATGATAATTAAATGGTCTGTCATGCATGCTACAGTCTACTTGATTATAATTTACTACAGGGAATGAGAAGTAATTGTACAGTGTACATGATTCTCAATTAATGACCGATTAAAGATTTTAGACAGCTATATTATTTGTATGCTGACCTTGAACAGCTGCTATTGCGCTACTAGACACAAATGTGAAACTTCTGTCTTGGCTTGATACTGGATGATGGTGTATAATATATAGTGGCATAATATTATGTAACTGGATCATATTTACATGGAACTTATTGTGATGGAATGAAACCCCTAACACAGTGAAACAACCATCTAAAGCTCCTTTAGCACAACTACAAAAGGGTGTACACTTCGTTGTATCCCTAGGCCCAATCCAGCCTCTAATAGTATCATAATTATTATACTCAATCCCATCACATCTCACATTCTAAAGCCCAGATATTCTCTTAGTCTCTTCATTAGAAATAAAACCGGGCATTAGGGGGAATCTTTGACATATTCCTGATAAAGGGTCCAAACACACTAGGAAAGCTCATACTCTTCGGAGTGCGTTAACATGTATAGCATCTCTTCCGGTTGCTTTAAGCTCTTATCTCACTTCAAACACTTTGGAGCTGATGATAGTTTATTTTACGTTCGATAACCTGATTTCAGATTCAGATAGTGAGTTCTAGGCACTTTATGCATGAAATTTCATCGGGGACGCAAGAGATCAATCTATGTTTTAGGTCACCGTAGTTTGAGGATGATATTCGTAACCTCTTGCATCTTAACTGTCCGAGGAAGACCGCTGTGCCCTTTGGCCTGAGATCTAACTTTTTGCTAGGTCAAGATTGACCACATAAAAAGTCCTTGCTCTTTTATGTTACAGTCTGCAATATACTCAACATAATCTTTAAATGACCAGTTATTACACTATTCATCAAGGGGAATGGCCAGACAAATTCCTGTCAAGTTTAGATGAATGATATATGCAAAGAAATTTCTGTCAAGTAGCACAAAGTAGGAAATGACTGGAAAAGAAAAAACAAACATCAAGACATACTAGAGAGTCTGGCCCCAAAAAATTAGGAAAAAAATTTAGTCCTGACTATAGATATATGATTTAAGAACAATTAGAACGGAATGCAACAAGCAAAATCCAACTTTAATGTTGAAGGTGAAACTAAAAAATGATATTAAGAAATTCCTGGCAAAATTAAATTTTGATTAGAGAAACAAACAGCTAAATCGTCCAAATTCTTATAACTTAACGAACAATTATCACATCATAAAACTTACAGTTTGAAGATGGATTGTAAAAGTTGATAATCTGGATTGTGATCGATTAATGCATGTGGATACAGAGTAAGAAAAAATCTTAGATTAATTGCGGGTTAGGCTTTTTTGGGGGGGGGGGGGCAGGGGGGGTGTTGGGGGGGTGCAGGGTGGTGTTTGAGAGTAAGACTGATCGCTGAAAGAAATAGCTCCAGATGAGAAAATTCAAATTATGAGCTGCAACTGTCGAAGCAGCTCATAATATGCATGTAAACTGTTAGATAGGCCGACTGCTTGTACATTCCTATCTTCATGTTCTGACCGTTAGTTTTATCTTCTGTGCGTAAAGCTGTTTATTCCCTCAATAGCTACTGTCACAACTGGGAGCAATGCTCAGACGTCAGGTATAACATTATTGTCGTTCTTGTGAACATCTATTTGTATAATCATTGTATTTGTTCTGAATTGCTTTTCTTGTTTCGCAGCAAGTTCTTCGAGTGGACCTGCTGCTCGTGCAGGACTTCCTGATACAGACGGGTGAGTATATAGAACACTCCTTAAATAATGTTATTGATTTTTTTTAAATGTTTTTTAGATATCAATTCTTTTTTATAACAATTAATGTCATTTGGCCCTTTGTTTATATGGATGCTACTTAATGTTATTTGACAACATTGATGAAAATTAAGTAACTAATCAACTAAAAATCTCCCACATAGTGACTTATCCGTATGTACCCCACATCATAGGTAAAATTGCCTCAAGTCACTTAGCCTTCATCTCAGATTTATTGAGTTCAGCTAATCAACCCAATTATTCCATTCTGCCATTATGGCCCTTTCTATGAGTTAGATGTATCCTTAGAAACTGCACAAATGGGACCTATATGAGTCATTTTTCCTATTTTGAAGGTTTGTTAGGGTTCTGTAAACTTTGCCAAGTAGTCGTGGGATGACATGCTTAAATGTTTATGGTAGAAATCCCCTCACCAAGTTAAAGTTCATCTGATGCTATTAGAATAGATATTAGGACAAAATTTTCAAAACACCCAATTTTCAAATTTATATAGCAAAATCGACCGTTTCTTAAAAAAATAGCAAAACAGACCATTTTCGGATGAAAAGGGTCGGTTTTGCTGTTGAAGAGTTTTTGGAAAATACACGGGACTGCTAGTCTCGTGCGTTTTGTTTTCTTTTCATTTCGCGCCTTCGTCGCCCGATCCAGGCGTTTCCCTAATAATTAATATATATCGCCCTCCCCCCACACCCCTAAACCCCCGTCCTCCCCCAATCCCGTCCCCCGAAATCTCCAAAACATCCACCAAGTTAAAAAAGCCCAAAGCCATGGTTGCCGACAGCAGTGTGACAGCCGGCGAGGACCAGGCACCTAAGGTGAACTCGGAGGAGCAGCAAAAGCGGTCGGAGATCTACATGTACGAGGCGCCGTGGAGCAGTGCGGCAGGACAAGAGGTACCGGCTGGCGATAGCGTTGTCGCTAGAGCAGTGCCCGAACTGCGTCGAGATCATCCAGCTGGACGACTCCACGGGGAGATTCGCCCCGACCCTGTCCTCTCCGACCACCCCTACCCTCCTCCAAGGCCATGTTCCTCCTCGACTGCAACCCCTCCTGCCCCGACCTCCTCGCTACCTCCGCCGACTACCTTCGCATCTGGCGCCTCTCCGACGGTTGTGCCGACCTCCACTCCCTCCTCAACGGCAACAAGAACTCGGAGTTCTGTGGGCCCCTCATCTCCTTCAGCTGGAATGAGGTCGAGCCCCGGCGCATCGGCGCGAAATGAAAAGAAAACGACATGCACGGGACTGCTAGTCCCGTGCATTTTCGAAAAACTCTTCCACAGCAAAACCGACTCTTTTCATCTGAAAAAGGTCGGTTTTAGTGATTTTTTTTCAAAAACAGTCGATTTTGCTATATAAATTTAAAAATTTGGTGTTTTTAAAAATTTGTCCTAGATATTAACATGTTCATTGAAGCTGATAACAATTTTGTGGGCCTGTTCCCAGCTAGGCTCCTATTGCCACCTATTGAGGACCAATATTGCTTTCTATAACAGAACCACATTCGTGGAGAGAATTAAACATTACTGCCTGCTCACAAAGTTTTCTTGCTACACTTCTCCTATTTGAATGATGTTTGTCTTCCATTTAAACAGCCTTTAAAAAAACACAAGGATCTAATTTGAAACACAATCAATTTAGTTCTTTTTGGGCAGGAAGGAACGAGACAATATAACGAAAGAATGAAAATGTAGTTCCTGGTAATATGAATTTATCTAAAAAAGTCAATGATATGATCAAAATAAGTAAAAAGGTACGCGATGGCCACTTATATTGGTGCACTCCTTTAATCACTACAAGTTGAAATGCAAAAGCATAACGCAACCAGCTAGTTTCTTCATTTGCAACACAAGTGGATTCCTCTGTTGTAATCAAGGGAATATTCAGGCTTGCAACTCTCTGGCTTATCCCTATGACTGGTGGCTTGTTACTTGCCATAAACCTTCTTCCGATGTGGCAGAAGAAACCTTCTTCCGATGTGGCAGACATCTGACCATCAGCCCCAAAATGGCACAGGTGTACTCCAACCAACGCTTAGCAAATTGCTTGTAGACATTTTTTTGGTCAATGAATTAAGTTTTCATTCACCAAGTAAGCGTTGTATGTACATCAATTCCTCAGTATCTCCGAGTGATTACACTCTTATATCCAATGTTTTAAATATAGTCCGATTTTATCGATTTATCCCCCATATATAGGGTTTGGGCTATGGCCAATATGATTTTTGTAAAAATATATCGCACATAGTTTTGAACCGATTTTTACCAATATATCGGTGTAAGTCCGATAAAGCGGCCGATTTTTCGTGGGCCAAAATCACCAGATTTTATATAATTTACATTCTAAGTGAAATGGTTCGCGTTTGGAGACAAAAAAACTCTTTTTTTTTCCATATTCAACCCGCATACACTAAACAAGAATAATACTATCCTATTCTGTTTCGCTTCCACTAAACAAAAACAATTGGTAAGTGATCTTAAACATGTGTTATTTACATATCAATATGTTTATGTTTTATTAAATGTGCTTAGATTACTTTTTAAGAAATTATATTATATATGCACACCATCTGATGTAACACTGATTTTTACTACTTATCCCCGATATATCCCGATAAAACTAGGATCCGATATGAATTTTGGTCATCCGACATATTTTCGATAGCCGATATTTAAAACATTGCTTATACAGGGTTGTAAATAGCGGCCAATAGCGGGGCTATAGCGGCGCGAATAGCGGTCGCGGCCCTTCAACGCTACGCGTAGGGGTTTCGCGGCTGGCTTAAGTGGGAAAATCCGCTATTCATTTGAATAGCGCGTAAAAGTGGATTTTAGCGGGTTAAAAGCGGGTTTTAGCGGTTAAAAGCGGATTTTCACGGTTAAAAGCGGATTTTTGTTGTTAAAAGCGGCTAAACCCGCTAAAGCCGCTATCACACATATTATGATGCTATATTTCTTGAATTTCTTCATAGTTTCATTCATACAACAAGCTTATTAATTGTTATTTATTGATAATACAATAAATTTAGAACTAATTGAATTTTTAGATTTTTTATGAATTTTCTTATTATTTAGGATATTTAAATATATTTAAATTTGACCGCTATTTGGCTGTGCGCTATTTACCGCGATTTCGTCGCAATAGCCTGATATAGCCTTAGCGGTACCTCGCCGCGACGCGCCGCGATCCGCTATCAGCAACCTTGTGCTTATATCTTTATCTCCCAATCAGAACTTCATACTTAAAGAATCTATCCACTCCTTATATTTGAGAGGAATAGTAGACTTATACAAAGATGATAACATTGGGACTTTAATCCTCTTTGTCACCATATTTGGATCCGCAGCAGCCTTAGAATGCAATCTGATATTTCTTTCAAACCACACCCATAAACTGCAGCAGCCACTACCATTCTTCACATTTGCTCAATAATTTTCCCTGGTTAGTTAACATGTTAAAAGACTGAATTCCATTTTGCATAATCTTTCCTTTGTTAGCAGCCTGTTTGAGCAATTAACCAAAGAGTGGAAGAGGTTTTAGGGATATTCAGCTTTCCCCAAATAGTATTATGCCAACGAATATTCTACCTGGTAGGGATGATATCCTTGTATGCCTTTGATATTGTAAATTTCTCCCCACCACACCACTGTTGTAATTTCATAATCAACTTGTTCATTGAACCAAAAATGCCAATTGCAGTGTCTCTGGCATTCAACAGCTGCTTCCACCCATGAGTCAGTAGGTCTTTTTTTTACTGTCCATATTGACTCTCTCCTTAAGTAGTTTCCATGCACCCACTTGATCCAAAGCATCTCCTTCTTCATATGAATAGCCCATAAGTGTTTACAAGCGGCAGCTAAGCTCCAGCATGATGCTGAAAAAAATCCCTAGACGACCATGTTTTTTTTATCTTGGCAGATAACATCCCAAGCAACAAGGGGTATCTTAGTAGAATCATGAGTACTCCCCCAAAGAAATCTTCTACAAGTTTCATCCGCGCTCTTAAGCACTTTCTTAGGTAAAATATAATTGCTTGACCAATATATCTGTACCCCAAACATGACAGATTTGATCAACTGCAGTCTTCCTGCAGAGGAAAGTTTCCTATTCTTCCATTGCTGAATCTGATCTGTAATTTTAGCAATCAAAGCATTGCAGTCATTATATGAAAGCCTCTTACATATCATTGGAACCCCAAGGTATATAATAGAGAATGTACCCTCAACATAACCAAGATTCTGACATATTGTACTCCTTTCCTCTAAGTAAACTTCTCCAAAATAAATTGAACATTTAGAAGGATTGACATTTAATGTGGATACTCTACAGAATTCATTAAAACATTCATCAAGACACTTCGTAGAGAGATCACCCTTGCTAGACATTAATAAGTCATCTGCGAAGATCAAGTGGTGTATCTGAAGTGCAGTACATTTCGGATGAAATTTGAAAACACTTCTTTCAGACATAATTTTCAAGCGTCTAGATAGGTAATCCATCCCAATAACAAATAGATAGGGAGACATAGGGTCTCCCTGCCTCAACCCTCTCTTCCCTTGGAAAAAACCATGGAAGGAGCCATTGAAAAAGATTGAGAATTTGGGGGGTGGATACACAAGTCATGATCCTATCCACCAAAATTGTTTAATTAGCTCATGACATTACTAGTAATAAGTCTATTTTTAATGAAAGTCCATTGGTCATCAGAAATCAAAGAGCCAAGAACCAACTGAATTCTGGAAGCTAGTATCTTAGAGATGATTTTGCAGATGAAGTTGCAGCAAGAAATAGGCCTGAAATTAGATGCATACTTAGGACTTGGCACTTTTGGAATGAGAGTAATGGTTTTTGCATTGATTTGACCAAGGATCCTGCCAGTAGTAAAGAATTCCTGCACTGCTGAAATGATATCATTCCCAATTAAATGCAAAGTTTTCTTGAAAAATGAGCAGAATACCCATCGGGGCCTTGTGCTTTCTCATCAGAAATTGAGTAACTCCCTGTTAAATCTCCTCATTAGTGACAGGATGGCTAAGATTATCTCTTTGCTCCCTCAGTTAGACAAGGTCCTGCTTTAATAATGTCTTCATTTGTGGGTTGTAAATTATTCATAGCAGTTTCCATAAGCCTTGTATAGTAAGACAAAATTTGATCCACTATTTGGTTACTTTCAGTGAGCCTATCCCCATTCCCCATTCTCAGAATACAGCACCATCACCTTATTTGGATGCCTTCTAGATTGCATTAGCGAATGGAAAATTTTGGTTCTTCTGTCCCCTTGAGTATTCCATTGTATTCTTGCTTTTTGTCTATAAAATGATAAATCTGCATTAAGGAGTTTATCATATTGATCAAATAATATCCTCTCCTGGCTAATGAGTTCATTGAAACCATCATGTCGTATTCTGCCTTGTATAAAATCCAATCTTTCTTTAGATGGCAACTTGTTCACTAATGTGATGAAAATGCCTAGCATTCAGTCCTTTTACCTTGTCCTTTAACAACTTCAACTTTTCAACTACTCCATACATTTTACATCCTCCAAAATCAGTGCTCCAAAGTATCCTCCACAATCTTCAAGAATTGAGAGTGGTCTGCCCAAATTTTAAAAAGATCTAAATGGTTTTTTACCACCTCCCTCATCTTTATATATGGATATAAGTCCTGTAGAGATCAGAAAACTCAGCATTAAGGAACTCCACATTGCTAGCATTGTATTTAGTATCCAAGGACCATTCACTTGCTCCATATCCTGCTATTATCATCCTGCCTATTGATCCAAATGAAGAAGCACCCAGTTTGATTTAGGTGTTGGAATTTACATTTGTCCGTACAATCTTGCAAGTCCCTTGTTTCATAATCTGTAACTTGAACATCACCAATCCTATCACCATCACAGGGAATGCTGTTGAAGTCACCACATACAAACCATGGGAAGCTCATATGATCACCAAACTTCATAAGATCCTCCCACAAAGGTTTCCTTCTCTCTATCTAATTGAAGGCATATGTGAATGAAGCTGCACAATATGGACTCTCATCCTTAGATTTTATGAGATAAGAGATACACTGGCTACTCATAGAAATGCTAGAAATATCCATGACAGTAGAATCCCATAGTACCCAGATTCTACCATTAGGAGCACAACTGTAATTATTCATCTTTCTCCAACCAGCAGGAAAACTCGTAAAGATAACTTCTGCCTTATTCCAACTATAGTTTTTAAAATCACCATAATGAAAAGCTGATACTGAGAAACAAAATTCCTAACTAGATGTTGCTTAGGAGGTTTATTAAATCCTCTTACATTCCAAAAGGCTAATTGCATTACGTAGCTGTTGAAGTACCCCTTTCTCTGTCAACAGTTAGAGGGTTAACAACATTACCTGTTCTGAAATTACCCTAGAGGGAGGGTGAATAGGGTAATCAAACAATAATGTGCAACTAATAAAAAACAATTCAATTAAAAAGCATAAAATATAACAATAAGCAAAATAAGAGGGAGGGTGAGAAATAGTTAGCCAATTTGAAGACGGCGATATGTTCACGAGGTTCGGTCATTCTCAACCTACGTCTTCGACCACCTCTCTCGATAGTAATCCACTCTACAATCCGTTTTGGAAGCCGGAACTTATTGCACAACGATCTCCTTGAGATCTAACTCTCCACACAATAATCTCCTCGAGATCTAGCTCTCCACACAATGCCACATGATACAAGATGAAGAAAAATAATATCTTACAAGAATCCTATGGCAAGGATGAAGAGATAAACTATTGAAGCTTAGGGATTGTGGGGATATGAAAGTGAAAAACTTAGAAGAGAAGGTTTAAGAAATTTTGCTTTGAAAATTAGAAACACTAGTTGCCTTCTTGCTCTACTTAGTTAAGATCAAATGGGTCTTTGAGAGCTATTTATAGCCTCAATCAAATCTGAAGGTATGGGCTACAAATCAACTTAATTCTGCCCAAAAATGTTATCCAAAACCCGGATTTAGATAAAACTATTCATTTCCAGAAAATCCGGGATCGGTCGACTGATCAACGAGCCAGTCGACGGACCAGAACGGCTAAAATTATACAGGCTGATGATATCATTATCGGTCGACTGGTCAACAATTTTGGTCGACTGCTAAAGGACCGTTAGGTTGACCGCTTTTGGCAGTCGATCGACTGGTCGACTGAAATAGTTATGACTGTAAAAACAGTCTTTTGCCAAGTTGACTGGTCGACTGTTCGGTCGACTGAAGTCTGACATAACAGATACTGAATTTACTGAAAAGTTGATTTTCTAAATTCATTTTAAAATATTAAAACAATTCCAAAAATAGTAAAACTTGGGAAAACGTTTATAAATATGAAAAATAAACATGTTAGAGGAGTTTCTAAAATAGCATTTCCCAAGTGTGAGAACTCATGATTTTGCAAAACCGTCAAAAATACGAATTTTGAAATGTGTGTGTAATTCCCTAATGCTTCAAGAGTTATCATAATTCCCTAATGCTTCAAGAGTTATCAACTTTATTTCTTGCCTACATTATGATCTAGGGAGAAGTAAAAATGCAAATATCGCTTACAATCGTATACAATGCTTAAGTATCGATATTTGCTAAGATTTGTTGTTGATAAAGCTCTTCTTGAATATATGCTTGAATGCTCTCCTTAAATAGATATTTGCGTGAGTCGATCTTTGAGCATGTTAGGCTTCTTCACCAACTTGCCTCTACCTCCAGGAATATCATCGTTAAGGTGCAAATCCATCCATCCTCCTTATATGGCACTACATTGCTTGATAACCATATCCTGTGTAGGATTACTTGACAAGCAATTAGTATTGTAAATCATCATCAAAACACGGGACCTAACATGTTCCACATGTTCCTCAATGAAAGGAAAAGATGTAGGCTTATCTCCATGCGATCCTGAAACTGTTGTCTTACCCTTTCTATGTATAGTCGTCCATCCCTCTTGTTCATCCTGATTAATAACTCTGCCTTACAACACTAGTATCATTATCTTTTATTTGTTGAGTGACACTCGAGGACCCAGGCCCTTGATCTTGTTTCTTCTCCTGAATATTCACATTTGGCTTTTGTTTGGGAACCCATTGCATTGTGCTTTTCCTCCTATACATCTCCTCTGTATGACCTGAGATCTTGCATTGGCTACTCCACTTAGGCTTATACTCACGTACTAACTTTTGAGAAAATGCAATACCATTAGGACCTTTTCTTAATTGCATCATGTAGTTCAGCTGGTAAATATACTTCAATTAGAACCCTTGCATAGGCTAATCTTTGTTTCTTTGCTGTAAGCATATCAGTAGTGATAGGAGTCCCTATTAGGCTTGCGTTTTTGCTTATTCCTTTAGCATGCCACAAGTTTAATCTAAGGTCTGGCAGTTGTAGCCACATAGGATACGAACTATTCTTAATCTTATCAAGGTCATCATCACTCTTCCATGGTTTGAGTAGCAATGGTCTAGCTCCAAATACCATGGTCCTGAATCAAGAATTTGAGATTTCTCCTCCTCAGTCTTAAAATTAAATACCAGGTTCAACAAGCACACCTCAGGGGTAGCAATATTACTCCATAGATTCTACATACCTTTCCATAGGCTTAAATCTAACACTCATCCCCATGACATGGCCAACAAGAGTGAACGTCCACATGAAATCCCCTTCACTCCACTCCTCTGCATCAGAAGTGGCACAATTTCCATTCTCGAGGGCACATATTCAAGATTCAATATTTTTTCCAGCCCTTCAGTTATCAGGAAACAAGCTAACCCAAGTCTTAGGATTAGACGTATCAGCATCATTTCCAGATTTGTGCAAAGGGGATTGAATTGGACAAACATTCTCAGCTAACAGATAGTCGGTTCCATTAGTGCCCACCGAAGAGGAATGAGGAGTTACAGTAGCTTGCCTAGGCACCTCATTACTTTTTTCATCTTCATAAATGTCCTCCACTATGTCACTAACATCAGCCCAAGAAACCCTAGACCCAGATCGACCAGATTGAAGACTACGAGGAGATGCGGTCTCTTACTTATCGATGGGTTTGTTGAGCTGCTCTCAGATTCGGCCTCTCCAGATCACTAGATTGCTGCAGAAATTCATTAATGCAAAGCTTCTTTGAGCCCTAATCGCCCCTGCACTCTCCATTTGAATAGAGTTGGTCGAGCTTTGGCCAATGTTCTTCGATTGAATCCCTTTCTTCAACAGCGAGATTGTAACATTCGGAGTCATAGCGGGAACGGACAAATTTTCAAAACCAACCCATTTGATGTTTTAATTGCAAAAAACGACCCGTTTCTCATTTATTTAGAGAAACCGACCTGGTTTCAGCACTGTCGCTGAAACCAGGTCGGTTTTTCTAAATAACTTTACGAAATTTCACGGGAGTTCAACTCCCGTGAAGTTTAGTACGTTTTTAAACTTCACGGGAGTTGAACTCCCGTGAAATTTATTTCCCTCAATAAACTCCACGGGAGTTCAACTCCCGTGTAGTTTGTTCTATTGTTAAAACTCCACGGGAGTTGAACTCCCGTGGAGTTACAGGCCAAATTTCCCAGAGAATCGCTCTCTGGGAAATTTACACTGCAACTTCACAGGAGTTCAACTCCCGTGAAGTTACAGGTTTAAAAAACATGCACACCCTACCTATTTAACTCATATATACAACTATTTACCTGTTGACAATAATTACTGTAATATATATTATTTAAACACGCACGAATCAAACAATACGCAGAAAGATCACATATCGAGCTATAATTGATCCATAAAAGTATAGTATTTAAAAATTCATACAATTTACAAATTTTAACAAAATAAGTTCAAATACAACCAAATATAGCTCCTCTCCTTCCTCTCCCTCTCTTCCCCCTCCCCCTCGCTCTTCCCCGCCCCCTGCGCTGATGAGCCTCGACTATCTGAGTATCCGGCTGTGTGTGAGGCTGCGAAGTGCCGGCTCCATCAGCATGTGAAGTGCCGGCTTCATCAGCATGTGAAGTTCCGGCTCCATCAGCATGCGAAGTGCCGGCTCCATCAGCATGCGAAGTGCCGCCGTCATCGTCACGTGGTCGTCGGCGCCGAGTGTACGCTTGCCCAAATGATCGAGACCTGTCCTCACGGCCTGCGAACTCATCGACGTGGGTCTTATGAAACACCTGTGCTATGGTCTTCTTGATCCTACCGAGGAGCCCTAACGCCACCTGATCCTGAATCTCAGGCACGGTCACATCAATATCAGCCTTAATGCTATCAAAAGCACGGACCTGTGAGGTAAATAATTTATTAAGTACCAACCAACTCAAGGAAAAAATATTATAATTTAGCTTAGAAACTTACGTAATCTCTCTCGTTCATCCCACTAGGGATGTAACTGTCTGTCGGTGGCCGTGGCATGTGTCCAGCTAAGGGCTGTGGGTCACGTGTGATCCATCTACGTGTGATATCCCAATACCAACCCATATATACGGTGTAATCAACAGCCGTGGGCCTCATATCCTGGATGAAATCCCACCTGTGAGCCCACCTGTCTATGTAGGCCGCACGGACTACGGCCCAGTCGTTATGGTGCGAAGTAGGTCGCCGCCGACGTAAGATCTGCTCAACAGGATCTGGTACATGCTGAGAGAGCGTAAACTGTCGTAGCACACGGTCAGGGACATGCATCTCCACGATCTCCCAACAAATCAATGGAACTCTCGCTCTCCACAAGTCGGGACTATCTCGACAGATGGGTGCAAGAGAATGCATATCCAGCTCCGGCGGTGTATAGGGTCTCCACTTAAACTGAAATAAAATAAAAAATTTATCAGTATCAACAAAAAAACTATAATATTCATAACGACTTGAGATTTATATTTACCAGTTCGTGTTGGAGACCATCAAGCTCATTTCGGTAAAACTCACGATGGCGCGTCGCTGATCGGTACTTAGCGTACAGCACGTTATACCTATATGCAGAATAGAGAATATATAAGTACAAATTCAGTGCGAATAAAATTTGTGTATAATTATACCTGTACGCCAACGGAAACTGCCCCTGTAGGTCACGGTGCACAAGTAGGGCGTTCAATATGAATGCGCTCCCATGACCAAATCTGTATCAAAGTGCAGCATCCCTTGAATTCTTTATTCTGCATCAGGGATATTCTACTCAGTTCTCGATACAAGTATGCCAACACCGCACTGCCCCACGACAGTGCGCCACATACGTCAAAATCCTCTAGCAACGGTAGCCATCGTGCATGTATAAGAGTCTTGCTCGCATCAGGAAAAAGCACGCACCCTATCATGTACAATATGTAAGCCTGAGCATAGAACTGAAGCGTCTCATTATCGGCATCCTCTGGTATGTCGCCCTGAAATGTCTGACGAAGCCACGATAGCTTCATCGCACCACTCCTCAAGTCCGGAACCTGTCCAAGAAGCCGAGCGCATACCTCCGGCCAATTATGATCATCGGTGTCCGTAACTGGCGGCCCATCGATCCGGAGCCCAAGAATGACGGCAACGTCCTGTAAAGTGATGGTGCACTCCCCTATATGCATGTGAAAGGTGTTGGTCTCTGGCCTCCACCTCTCAATCAAAGCAGTGATAAGTGGCCAATCAAGCCTGATATATCGAACCGTCGAACACTCCCGAAAACCAGCTTGAGAGATCATCGCTAGAACTCTCTCATCCTCAATGACCCAACCTGAATGGCTCTGGGAATGCTCGATCATGGTGATATCAGGTACGGGCTGCACGTCAAAAAGAATTGATTAAGTATAATACGAAAAATTAAAATTAGTGCCAATGCTAACTAGCATATACAAAAGATGTTTTACCTGTCCTGAGCCAATATACTCTGAAACGTGGCTCGCCTGGAGGGTCAAAACATCGGGGCGTCTCGGTCCCGGATCCATAATGAATATAACTGAGAATTATATTAGAAGACAATGCTCAATATGTTAGATCTTTTTGTTAAAATACTCATCTAGTTATATATAAACAACAAACGAATGCGCAACGTGAAGAAAGCAATAACTTGAAACCAAACATTAAATTTATATAACATAGTACGAAACGATACAAATGAGATACAGAAACAAACAACTCACGGAACCGCTACAAATTACAATTACAAATGACACACGGAAACAAACACAGAACGAAACCCCTAGCATTTAACAATCTGAAACCACTACAAATTATAACATCAACGCCTAATCCTAACTGGACAATTATTTTTCTTATGGCCCGGTTGATCGCATCTACTACACTTATTTCTCCTCCTAACTCCTTCACGACCGTCATCCATACAATTTCTAATTCGTACGGAACGAGGGCGGCCGGCCGACCTTTTAACCAAAGGAGGCAATATCAGTGGCCCGTCTTGTGTCCAATGTCGACTATCATATGGTGGACGAAAACACTCTTTGTATGTTTGTCAATAGTTGTAAGTAGAACACCAAGCCTCGACGAACTCATAGTGTGAAATCCTCGCACCACCTTGTAGATCAGAACAAGCCGCGACAACATGTGAACAAGGAATCCATTGTAATTGCGGTACGTTGCAAGTGCACGTACACAAGTGATCCACTAACATGTTAACTTTATAAGAGCGATTTTCTCTATGTGATACTCCCTCAATGACTTCCCATTCATTAAAACTGTATCTTACGACATGAAAGGATCGAGCTTGTACAACACGAGCCGCTAACATTTCATCATTTTTCGGTGTGAGCTCCGAGCGGATATTTTCACCAAGTTCGCGACGTCGTAGAAAGAAGTTATTAAGTCTGTAGAATGTTTTAGCAACTAGTGACTGTATTGGCATACCGCGTGCTCCCCTGAGCACGCCATTGAAACTATCTGAAGCGTTCGTAGTCATCATACAGAACCGTCTCCCGCCATCTTCACATAAAGCCCACTTATCAACATTGTGTGGTCCCAAACTAGTTTCGATCTAATCATGTGTAGCTCGGGATATAAACTTAATCCTCTCTCGTATTTGATCATAAACTAATTTTTCTGTTGCACAGCCGGCTTGCCAAAGAAGATCTTGAACCTGACCGTTTTCAAATTTCTTCTTGAAGTTGTTCCTAATATGTCGCAAGCAATAACGATGTGCATGTGGCTCTGGGAAATGACGTTGGAGTGCTCTTGGAATTCCTTTCATCCTATCAGATATGAATGTAATCGACCGCGCACCCACACTAGGGATATGATATCTAATGCATGTAAAAAACCACGCCCAATTCTCTGTGTTTTCAATAGCAACCACTGCAAACGCCAAAGGAAACAAACCGCCATCCGCATCAACTCCGGTGGCAACAAGCAAAACTCCTTTGTACTTGCCGTATAAGTGGGTGCCATCAATGCTAAGAAGAGGACGACAATATCGAAACCCCTCAATACATGCCCAAATGCCCAAAATACACCGGTGAACCGTCGATCTCCGTCATCAACGGGGTCCGAAGATACTTCGTAGACAGTTCCTGGATTTTCTCTTTTGAGTGCTTCAAGATAATGAGGTAAGATCTCATACGATTTATCCCAATCACCGAATATTTTTATCATTGCCTTCCTCCTAGCATTCCAACACTTGTGATATGATACATCCAATTTGGTGGCTTTTTGCACTAGAAGATGAATATCTTTCGGCCTTAGATCAAAATCCTCCCTCAGATGCGGTAAAATCAATCGATAAATGAAGGAAGAGGATGCATTCTTGTTATTCATCTCTAATCGAGGATTGCTACAAGTGTGGAGTTCGTTGTATGCCGTGATTTTAAATTGCCCGCCTACTCTTACACCGGAGCGTGAATTAAGCTTCCACGGACATTTCACATTACCGTCGTGGTGTCCACCAATATCTTCATCATCGTCATCTTTGCGATAGAAACAAACCGCATTATAGCTTGTAGTATTATTTTTTGTTGGCCTAAACTTGACATTTTTTGCAATAGCGTACGAGCGAAGCCATGGATCAATTTCTCCTTGCTCTCATATAGATCTCCCTTCACGAATGAGAAGTCCTCGCCCTGTGTATCATGACCGCTATTAGTGCCAATAGGAACACTTTCCATCACGGAGTTATCGATCCATTCTTCTCCTTGAAGTTCATCGGGCGGCGGATCCTCTAAGACAACATACTCATTATTAGCATAACACCCGTCAATGTGGTGGTTGTCCCCTTCATCACGATCTATCAAGGTCATGCTATCAATTTGTAAGCCCTCCTCTTCATCATCATTCTCAGATTCAACACTTGCATTATCTTCTTGAACTCCCGTATTAGTATCGAATGCATTCGAAGTGCCCACAAGCGAAGGACCGCTCATATATTGTGATTGTGTCCAACCTTCATCTTGTTGAGGAGATAAAAAGCGAACGGAATCAACATCAGGGTCTTCCAAAATGCGGGAATACATTCCATCATAATTCAACGATTTGCCCAAATTCCTTTGATGTTTTTCAATGAACAATTCAATCGAACGCTTCTCGTCATGTAAGACTCCAATTAGACTCATATCGTAGTCACTTGATATTTGAATGCCGCTTGTCCTGTTCTCCACGGCAGGATAATTGCAAATAACATTAAGGTGATACTCACGTGAGTTGGTTAATGTAAGTTTGTGCAATTCATTAACCAACTCATTGAAAGTACACGATTTTGTTATAAACAATGGTCTCGTCGTACCTCCTTTATAAACTGGCATATTATTTTCGAGGTATTTAATCTTCCCATCATACGAACACAAAATTACGATTCGATCGTTCATCATTACCTCTGAAGAGTAAAACAATCAAGATCAATATTACGCGAAAAGACTCTAAAAATTTATTGTTACTTAAAATTAAATCCTATATCAATTTTAGGGAACCATAATTTTTTACAAATTCATATACCGATTCATATACCGATGTCATACATATGTACCAACACTATTTTTTACATTATTGATAATTTACCCTCTAACTCGACAAAATAATTTAAGTTTTCTTCACATAATTCATAAAATTCACAATTAAATTCTCAAATCTAATTGATGTCATATAACACTACTTTTTAGATTTTTTAATTAATGTCATATAGCACTAATTTCATAACTTATTCACAATGAAATTCTAAAATCGACAAAATTATTGATAACACAATTTTTTTAAAATAAATTAGATGTCATACATATGTACCAACACTATTTTTTACATTATTGATAATTTACCCTCTAAATCGACAAAATTATTTAAGTTTTCTTCACATAAATCATAAAAATTTCACAATTAAATTCTAAAATATAATTTTTTAACATGTAATCACCATTAAATAGCGAGAAAATACAAGAAATTAAGAGAAAATCTAATTTTGGGAGGAATTTACCCTCAAATTGTCGAAATCCGGCGAACTTGACTGTTCCGGCGGTCAGAATCAAGGGCAAACGGTCGGAATGGAGTGCTGGTGGTCGGAATCAATGGCCGGCGGTCGGATTTGGGGGGCTGGGGTCGGAAACGATGTGGACGGCGGCGGAGAGGGGTTAGGGTTTGGGGCGGTCGCTGGGAGAGAGAACTGAGGTGAGGGGGGTTCTGTCGCTTCGGTTATATAGCCCGCAGCTTCACGGGAGTTGAACTCCCGTGGAGTTTAATGTTCTTAATAAATTTCACGGGAGTTCAACTCCCGTGAAGTTTAAAAACATGCTAAACTTCACGGGAGTTGAACTCCCGTGAAGTTTCGTAAAGTTATTTAGAAAAACCGACCTGGTTTCAGCGACAGTGCTGAAACCAGGTCGGTTTCTCTAAATAAATGAGAAACGGGTCGTTTTTTGCAATTAAAACATCAAATGGGTTGGTTTTGAAAATTTGTCCTAGCGGGAACTCAAGGAACAACGCCGATCATCTTGCGCTTCTTTTTTGCCATGGATCTCGGCAGTGGCGTATGATAAGGATCGCCTCCTTATCCTGCGTCGATGACAGCCGCCCCAAACTCTTATTTTTTTCCCAATGCTCGTAGACATTTCTTTACTGAAATTTAAACTGTCCCTAAAAGGTGGCTGATTAGATAATCTTATTGCTTTTCTGCTTTCATTTTTTAATGTTTGTTAGGTATAAATATTAATTCTTCTTGAATTCCTGAGTAGTGTAGCTGTATGGATAATATAATATAATCACCTCTCTGTGTTCATGTTTCTATTGTTCAATAAGGTATTATTTCTTTTGGATAAAAATTAGTGTCATAATCTTACACAGCATTTGGCCTTTTTGTTCATATGGGCGCTTCTTAGCTTTGTATTCAAGTAGTCAACCCTACCTCTAAAAGTTAAAATTTCCTCACTACTGAACGTTGATATTCCCAACCTTAAAATGTTACTCATCGAACATAAGCTGAAAAAACTGACGAACTAAGATCTAAACTGATTCTTTGGGGTTTTTTTTATCTTCCTTCTCTTTTCAGGATAGAAATAGAGTTGTTTGCTAATGATACTTTATATTAACCGCAGGTGAAGCATGTGTATTTTATGTCTGAAACGGCCAGAATTTTGTTAATGAAAGTGAGATTGTTCAGAAAAACCTTGCCGTATTCAACAACATTTGTAGACCGTCATGTATGAGTTTTTTGGCTGAGCATATTTGACTCATTATTCAGGATCATGTCCACCTCTTATGCTCTACGTAAATGGCTACTGAGTTTAATGTGAATGGCTGCTGAATCGTTTGCTATTCAGTTTTACTGATTTTAGGATTATTTCTATATTGCGCCTTATATGAGTATGCATGGCTATTGAGTTTTTATGTCTGAGCCGATGTTATGATTGACCTGATATTCTTAGACTTGCTGGTCGTTCAATTTCTGTGAATTTTTTCTGGCAGACTTGCTGGTCGTTCAATTTCTGTGAATTTTTTCCGGCACCTAGGAACTGTTTGCTGACGGGTGCTGTCTACCGTCGGGGTGCAGTGCACTCGCAATGTATCAGGGACATTTGTCCCTATATGTCCCTGTGGGGGTAGGGGGTGGGGGGACTGCTAGCTGCAGTTGCGAGTTGTTCTTACTGGCGCTGTGGCTATGACACGTCTCGCTGGGGACGTGGCCTAGTCACAGAATGAGTGAAGACCATTCGCGGCTGTGGTTAACATTGGCCGTTGCGGGCACATGTTCCAACCGCAATGCTAGTGCGGTGTACTCTGACCGTGGCGATTCTCTTTGTTTGCTGCTTGCGTCCCGACTGTGGCCAGCGTTTCTCATTGCTACTTGTGCCTGAGCCCCTAAAAAAGACGGGACTCGCTCATGGGCACGTCCACCTTTTCCCGTACATTTTCTGAAGCTGAAATCATCTTTTCTACCGCTGACCTCCACGAGGAAGTCATGTTATGTTCACAAACTTTCTGCGTTCTAAGAAAAATCAAATTGCCAAAAAGAAAGTCTTACTATATTATATTATTTACTTACCTAATGAACCGTCAGAAATATTCCCATCCGTGGGTTAGATTCTATAGCATGCGGACCAGAACAGCCAAACTCCTTACCTGCTTTATCCTCTGCGACGGCCTTCCCCCCCTCCTTGATTTTGGTCTCTTTCCTGTTGGCTATTTTGCTCATGAAAATGACAATTTTGCCTTGTGAAGAGTCCCACATTGGAAAATGAGATGAATAGTAAGGGGTTTAAATTGTTTCACATCTTATTAGGCTTTGAATAGTGTTATGGGCTTTGTATTGTGTGGGCTTTGCATAACACGCACGCTGCGACGCGCGCGCGGCACCCTGCACAAGCACACAATTTTTTGGTTCTCAAAACTTTAAATTTTTCAGTTTTGACTCGGTCATGAGAACGTGTGTAACGACTTCGAGAACGTGCGCGATATCTGGGTAACGGGTGCACGAGATGTGGAGAACGTTCGCGTCGATCCAGCAACGACTCCTGCTTCTGACTCCTATAAATAGAGGCTTCTCAGTTCGGAAAAATACAGAAAACAATCTCTTCTCTCTTCTTCTCAAACGAGAGCTTCTCCCTCCTCTCTCAAAATTGTTGGCTACTGTTAATTTTCTTTTGGGCAATGTTCTTCATCTGAGCAGAAGTTCTGCCACTCGCCCGAGTACAGAGGCTGGCCAAATCCGGGGGTTTTTACTGCCAGGGGAGTAAGGATCAACTATGTCAGGGCGATAGGTGGGTCCTAAATCTTCTAGGGTATTGATTACACGACTGCTCCCGATCAGGCCAGAATTTCTGATCTTTTATTTTCGAATTTTGAAGTAATAATTTCTCATTTTTGACAGCAATCTAGAAGATTAAGATTATTGTTGTCCGAAATATTATTTACTGTATTAGAATCATATTGTTCTTATTTTACTATTCAAATTTATTGATCAAAGTCACACTCCTAAGTATCTGGTCTAGTGGTATTGACAAAAACATTTGTTCCATCAGATTCCAAATACCTAGACTAGTAAACTTCAATCGGACTTATGGCTAACCCTGATCATTCAAAAAGTGTCAAACCTGAGAAGTTCACTGGAGTTAACTACAAACAGTGGACTAATCAGATGAGATACTGGCTCACCACTCTAGATCTCCTATCTGTCATAGAAACTCCTGAGTCTTCATCCAGTGGTTCTCTACCCTTCAACTCTCCAGTTTATGGTCCTCAACCTGAACCTAATCCTTCCACTTCTAGTTCTTGTGCTAGCTCCTTTTCTAGCTCTATGAATCCAGAAGAAATCAACTATCATTGTTGTCGTAGGATTCTTAGTGCACTGGCTGACAACATGTATGACATATATTAAGAGTTCAAAAGTGCTAAAGAACTATGGAATGCTCTTGACGCAGAATATGGCTATGATGATGTCGGAATTTTGCGTTTCACCTCCTCTTCTTTCAATAAGCTCATGATCGTTGATGACAAACCCATTAATGAACAAATTCATGAATTCCAAGATTTCCTCCGTCACCTCCAATAAAGGGAAACTCCTTTACTGATGATTTTAAAGTTTCATGTTTGATTGATGAACTCCCTCCCTCCTGGTCTAGATTTGCTGGAGATCTCCGACACAAGCAAGGAGATCTAACCTTAACCGAAGCCCTCAAGACTATTCGTATTGAAGACCAGCATAGACAAAATTTCAAAACCAAGAACGAAATGAAAGCTAAAGTGAACTTGGTAGAGGATAAGTCTAAATCTAAGAATTTCAAACCCAAAGAGAAGAAATTCAAGAAAAACCAGCAATCCTTCATCAAATCCAAATCCAATCACAATCCTTCCAGTCATAAGTCTGATGGAAAGTTCTACTATGTCTGTGAAGAACCAACCACATGATTCCTAACTGTTTCTATCGGAAGAAGGAACTAGCCAAACCTGCTACTAAAGGAAATGGATCCAACAAAGTGAACATGGTTGAAGAAAATCCAACTTCCTTCAGGTTAACTTCTTCATCCTTCATTGTAAATTCTCTTACTTACTCCACGATTGGTACTTGGATTCCGGAGCTAATATTTCATGTTTGCAATGATCGATCTTGGTTTTCTACTTATCAGGAATCATGTGGAGGAAGCATAAGCTTAGCAGATGACTCCAGCAAACAAGTAATGAGAAGTGGATGCATATAGCTCACTATGACTTCTGGGAAAGCTCTACATCTGCAAGGCGTCCATCATATTCCTTCTCTCCGTCATAACCTGATTAGTGACTCTCTTTTTCTTAAAGCTGGATTTAGTATTGTAAAAGAATTCAATAAATTTGTGATTACAAAGAACATGTATTCATAGGAAAAAGTTTTATCTGTAACGGACTTTTCAAACTTAATGTAATCAATTCCAAGTCTAATAAAATTCTTGAGTCTTCTGTTGCACAAATTGTTGAGTCTTGTGATGTTTCGCATGGACGACTTGGACATGCCAATTTCCAAACCTTACGAAGAATGATTAAATTGAACCTTATTCCTAAATAATCTCATGATCCCTCATCTAAGTGTGAGATTTGTATTCAAGAGAAACACACTAAAAAACCCTTTTAGTCTGTAACTAGAAACTTCGAACCTCTCGAATTAATTCATAGTGATGTGTGTGACTCGAATCGAGTTCTCATCCGAGGGGGTAGGAGATATTTTGTGACATTTATAGATGATCACTCCAGATATTGTTACACCTATCTTCTAAAAACTAAAGATGAAGTTTTAGATAGGTTTAAGGTGTATAAAGCTAAATCTGAGAACCAACTTGACAGAAAGATTAAGATTCTAAGATCTGATCGGGAGGGGGGTATACCTCAAATGATATGACTGAATATTACAAAGAACATAGTATTATTCATGAGGTAACTGCTCCCTATACATCACAGTCTAACGAGGTAGCTGAACGAAAGAACAGAACCATTATGGACATGGTGAACTGTATGTTACTCAGTTCAGGAACACCTGAAAATCTCTGGGGTGAAGCTCTTCTTTCTGCATGCTTCATTCTTAATAGAATTCCCCACAAAGCTTCTGATACAACTCCTTATGAATATTGGGAGGGGAGAACTCCTAGGTTGAACTTCTTTTGGGTTTGCGGTTGCTTGGCTAAGGTAGCTATTCTCGAACATAAGAAGAGAAAAATTAGTTTCAAGACTGTTGATGTTGCTTTAATTGGATATGCACTAGATAGCAATATTAACAGATTTCTAGTCATTAACTCTGAAATCAGTGACATATCCAATAACACTATCATTGAAGTAAGAGATGCAGTCTACTTTGAAAACATCTTTCCTTTCAAATCCAAAATCTCAGAAAATCCTAGATCATCTTTTCTTTCCGATCTACTATCTTTCAGTTCTTCTCAACCTTTAGATATTGAACCTTGAAGAAGTAAAAGATGTAGATTTCAAAAGGATTTTGGAGAAAACTTCTTTATCTTTCTTGTTGAAGGTGATCCAAGCTCATTCAAAGAAGCAATAGATTAACCTGAATCTCCTGTCTGGAAATAAGCCATTGATAATGAGATAAAATCTATCATGGAAAACCATACTTGGATACTCACCGATTTACCTCCAGGTTGTAAACATGTTGGCTGTAAGTGGACGTTGATGCTAAATATCACACAGCCAATTAAAGTCACTGAGTTTGTATATAAAAGAAAAGGGGGGATGCTTTCTTCTTCGACTTTATGCCTGATTATGGAATTAGGATGGCCGAGCAATCTGCACACAAAGAATCGTAAGAGGGTAGGGATGAGTTCCCCTGTGATACCTCCGACAATCAAGTCAGATGATGAACTTGAGTGGGGTCAAAGAAGAACTATGTATTCTTGTTTTTGTGTAGTGTGTGCTTTAGGGGTTTTTAGATTGCGAACCCTTGGCTATAGCAAATAGCATCTGTACTTATAAAGGATGTCAAGGGTAGATTGGTCACTTCATGAGTATACAGCAAGACGGTGGTAAGGGGTGAGCTGAAAGTTGAGTCATCATTTGCTTTACACGTGTTGATTAGTGAGTGACGGGAGGTCACTTTAGCAACATTGGGAACTAGCAGTCCGACGAGTCTTCTAGACTGTTGAGGATGGAGACATAATGATGATCATCGAAGATTAAACATTGTTGAGAAGTGTCACTTATGTCAATAGGTTCGAGGCAATGATAACCTCTTAGCTTCGTCGAGAAGCAAGGCTCGTAATGTCATATCTTCGAGTTGCTGACTCTCGTGTCGACTGACACCGCCTTTCGTGCCGACACAAAAGTGTCGGCTTGTCCGACTGGCCGGAATGTTGTCCTGCCTAGCTAATAACTATCTCTCGAGTCGATATAGATATGTCGACTCGTCTGGGAGGTCAGGATCTCTCGTGCCGAGTAACATCGCCTTTCGAGCCGTCATAGGGGGTGTCGACTAGTCTGGCTAGTCAAAAATGTCGACTTATGAGATCATATATCCGTGGAACAGATATACCTCATAACAGTGGATATTCAAGAAGAAACTTAGAGCCGATGGTTCCATTAATAAATATAAAGCTATATTAGTAGCTAACGACTATACTCAACAAAAGAGCATTGGTTATTTTGATATCTATTCTCATGTAGCCCGAATCTCAAGTATCCGAGTATTATTAGCCTTTACTGCTATTCATAAGTTGACCATACATCAGATGGATGTCAAGACTGTTTTCTTGAATGGTGATTTAGATGAAGATATCTATATGAACCAACCTGAATGCTTCATTGCCAAATGTTAAGGAAACAAAGTCTGCAAACTTGTTAAATCTCTGTATGGTCTAAAACAAGCTCCTAAATAATAGCACCAGAAATTTAACAGAGTCATTGCACAATATGATTTCACTGTGAATGAACACGACAAGTGTGTTTACACTAAAGTGATAAACAATGACTATGTCATCCTCTGTCTCTATGTTGATGATATCCTTATCTTTGGAACAACTCTTGAAGTTATTTTAAATGTTAAGAATTATCTCTCCAAGAACTTTAACATAAAAGACTTAGGTCTTGCTGATATGATACTTTAAATGAAAATCACTAGAGACACTAGATGAATATCTTTGAGTCTTCTCATACTATTGAGAAAATGTTGATCAAATTCAATTTTCATAACTCTAAACCTATTTACACACCTTATGATTCTTTTATATCTTTGAAGAAGGATGAAGGTGAACTTGTCTCTCAGCTGAAGTATTCTCAGCTGATTGGATCTCTCCTATACATATCCAATTGGACCAGACCTGATATAACTTATGCTGTAGGGAGACTAAGCCGGTATACCAGTAACCCTAACAAAGATCACTGGATTGCCTTAGAGAGAATATTCAAATACTTGAAAGGCACAATTGACTATTGATTGACTTCTACTGGGTATCCTGATGCTATAGAAGGGTATAATGACGCTAACTGGGTTGATTCTAACAGTGTAAAGTCTACATCTGGATATGTATTCCTTTTTTGTGGTGCTGCTGTATCCTGAAAATCCTATAAGCAAACAGTAATTTCTAGGAGCACCATAAAATCTAAATTGATTGCTCTTGATACCACTTGCACAGAAGCAGAATGATTAAAAGATCTAATCTCTGAACTTCCTTTGGTCCCTAAACCCTCTCCTCCAATTTCCATTCATTCTGATTCTAAATCCACCATAGAGCTTCTAAAGCAAGTGCATGTAAATAAAAAACTTAACAGACATATTCAAATAAGATATAAATCTGTACAACGCCTGCTAGGCAAAGTTGTGATCTTAGACTTTGTAAAGTCTGAGAGGAATCTTGCTGATCCTTTGACTAAGGGTTTATCCAGGAGTGTGGTTCTGGATTCATCGAGGGAGATGAGGTTAAGCCCATAAGTGAGGTCACTGACAGCGGTAGCCCAACCTTTATTTTGAGACGTAGTCCCAATGTAGGTTCAATGTGGTAGTAACAAGCTGGACTGTGACACTCGTGTAGAGCATCGACCTAGATATATTCATATATCATTATGGTAGCATCAGCTACTTTCCCCTTCTCTATGGTGACGATGTTCTTATGATACAACTGGTTAGGCTGAGTTTTACTCTTAATAAGTCCAACGTGTGTATTGCGGAGGGTATGATATCCAGCTGTAGTACCCTTGGAGGACTTATCTACGAGTGGAACCATGACGGTCGCGATTGGGGGGGGCGCTGGGCTAACTGTAGGCGTATAAAATTGCCTATAGGTCCCTTATCATAGCTCGACGACGCCAATTCAACAAACGGACCATCGAGCGACGTATCCAAGCACGACCGTTATCCCGCCAACGCCGAAGCCAAGCCATACGCAACGAAGCAGGTTAACGAGGCGACGAAGCCAACAAATCGCACCCAAGCATTGGAATGCATCCACTCGCACGCGGAATCAAACCAACGTTTCAGGGAATCACCGAGTCATCTAAACAAGAGCGAACTCGGTGATATAACGATCGAATCAAGATCAATTCCGGACTCGAACTCAGAAGCGGATTAACTGCCATATTTGGAATCAAGTCGACAAATCGATTCCGAACAAGTTAACCACACAACCGAATCGAATCGGAACCGGAAACACCGGAAAACCCGAACGACGGACGAAACGAACACACCCGGGGGGACTCGGCCCGAACCGAACCAACCCGGGATGGCTCGGCATGAGCCGAGCCACCCCAAGGTGGCCGGCAACCCCCCTCTCCCTTGTGTTGTGTACACGTGCTCGTATGCACAGGTTCGTTTGGCTATAAATAGGGGGCTTGGTTCATTTGTTAGGAGGTTGGATTTTGGAGGAGGCGAAGCCCTGCTGGATTGGAGATTCAAAACTTAGAAAAGATTCAATCTTTGGAGGCTTCAAGACTTGTTCATCCGGATCTGGTGCTCAGCGATCGACAACGCCAAATAAGGCAGGAGTTCGAGAGAATCGGATCTGAGATCTACACGATCACACTCCGGATCTAAGCTTGGTTCTTAGATCCCGAGCATCGAGCGGTTGTTTCCTTGGTGAAACAATCCCTCCCGGCTATTATTCCCTTGGTGGAATAGTACCCGTTATATCGTGTAGATCCGACCGGATCGAGATCACGCGGTGGTCCACGGATTAACCCCGGCGCAGGCAAAGAACCCATAAACCGAGTGACCGCATAACAGGAGCTCGCGATTCGTTCGGCAAACAAGGATAAAATTTGTAATCTTTCTTTTTCTTATTTTTGATTTTCATTGTAACCGGATCTTATAAAAAGACCGGATCTTTGTAACGCATAAAGTTGTTAACTAAGATAGCAATGACGTCATCAATGAAGAAAGCACCAATTTTTCACGCGAACAACCTGGCGACCACAGTGGGAGCCACCGATCTCGCCGACGAGATCGTTGCGTCGCAGCCACGGATCCCAATCCCGGTCGTGGAGGAGGTCGAATACGAGTTCGACCAACAGAAGTTCGAGGCGTACCTGTCGTCCTCGTCCGGATCTACCTCCTCCCGCAAGTCCAAGTCTCCAAAGTTCTCCTCCAAGAGGAAACTTCGTTGGTACGAAGATGTTGAAGTTACCAACGAAGATCTCGCCCCGTTTGATGCCGAAGCTGCATTGGGTGAGATCTCCCCAATTTCCAATCAGGTCGGATCTGCTCTGGCCAACTCTTCTGCCGTAGAAGGCGTGATAACTCTCTCGAAGAGAGCCCGCCAAAGGCAACGTCAACGGCTTGCGAAACAATTCGCAAAGGCGATGGAATCTGTGGACGGAGTCTGTTACAAGGCGGATCTGAAGAGCAAAAGAGGCAAACAGCCTCAACAGCAGATGAATGGCAACTCCTCCAAGCCACTAACAACGGAATGGGTCCGCGTCAAACGGAACCGATCAACGCTGGAGGAGCGCATTCGCAAGCGCCGCGCACTATCAGCGCAGGCACGGGCTCAAATTGAAGAAGCCCGTAGAAGGCTGCAGAAGGAGGTGGCAAAGAAACCGCTCCCAACCCGCCAAGTATGGAGGCCGAAATCTGAAACGGCGATTCAGGTTAAGGCGCAATCGTTACGGCCTTCGAAGCAGGTTCAATCTTCGGCGAGCCAACTCAAATCGCCGATGATCCCTACAATTGCTCCGGGAGATCCTGCGGAACCATCCCGAAGGAGGGGGTCAATTTTGGAACGCCTCGGTCCAATACCCGATGAGCGAAGCAAAGCTCCAATCCAAGAACGTTTGGGCCCACTGAGACAGCTCCGAACTAATCAACATGCTGGGGGTCGACACAACCCTCAACATGACAAGGAGTTCACGGCACCCAAGCGCACTACCTTGCACATCGAAGTTCGGGAGCCCGTTGAGAATTCACGCCCACAAAGGCACGTTTCAAGACGCGTAACCTTTGAAAGCCCAAAGAAGGCGATTCATCCTCAGAAGGAAACGTTGTCATCCGATGATGATAACGTTATACCTGAGAAATCGTGCCAACACACGATAGGTTACTCCGATCAAATTGACGAGTTATACTATCGTGCTGGGGGTACGAGCAAGACAAGAAAGAGAAGCCCTCGTAGGCTCGAGACTCAGTGCCCCTGTTCCAAACTCATTCGGGCAGTATTGTCTCAGTGTAATTGCACTAAGACGGTCCCCGAAAGAGTCTCGGTGTTCGAAAGGCTCAGCACTGAGACGCCAAAGTCAAGGCCTAGACGTTTCCGACGAAGGAGAGCGGTGGTTAAAGATGGAGAATTCCCAAGGGTCACCGCTAACGTGACAAGCAAAAGGACATTGGCACGGGATGATCTCGAGTCAATTCTGGAAGCGTCTCGGCGTTTAACCCGTTTATAGTCTGGAGCCATCTCACGAAGAACGTATGGGAGGGTTCGGATAAGCTCACCTTCAGAAGATGAGGAATCGGATGCTTGCTCTGCGGTTGCATCTGACAACACTGTATCCAGCGAAGGAGAACCCCGCGAGTCATTCATGATAAGCGCGGAACAAGTGGCCAAGATGCTTGAAGAAGCTATGGCCAAACAACAGGAGACCTTCAGGCTCGAGATGCAGATGGCCATGCAGACTATGAAAGAGATGCATGACCAACAACTCCAGGCATTGAGGAACCAGCAAGGCGAACCAAGCCACCGTAATCAGGTTGTTCAAGAAGTTGAGCATACGGATACGGATGAAACTCGCAATGCCGATGACCCTCCCATCAACGCAGGGGGTGGTAATGAGGATGCCAACAAAGATACAAGTGAAAACTTGAAGATCAAAAGCCTCGAGAGCAAAATCAATACCTTGATGTCCGCTCAAGAGGTGAAGAAAACGGGCATTCCTTGTCCATACCCAAGGGAGTGGGATTCAATCCCCTATCCGGCGAAGTTTAGTCTAATCAACTTCACGCCGTTCGATGGGAAAGGTTCCCCCACTCAGTATTTGATTTATTTCAAATCGCACCTGGGTGTTATCTCCGGCAATGAGCCTCTGATGGTGCGGTCATTCGTTGGCACTCTTCGTGGAGCCACCTTCGATTGGTACCGCCGCCTCAAGCCAGGAAGCGTGCATAGCTGGGACGACATAGAGACAAAATTCCTCACCAACTTCTTCGACGACGACACCGAGATATCCATCGGAACGTTGCTCGACGAGAAACAAAAGGACGGGGAGTTAGTCGAAACCTTCGTCAAAAGGTTTCGGAACAAGGCGCTAAATTGCCGGGACCCGATCACTGAGGAGTTCATCCTCCAAACTTGCCACAACAACCTCGCATTGGACGTGTTGGAAGCAATAGGGACAGCACCATCCAATACTTGGAAAGACCTGAAGGTCTGAGGGGAACAAGCCGAACGCTTCCTCCGAAGGAAGAAGGCCGAGAGGAGTCAATCGACGACTAATCCTCCAAATTCTAACTTCGCCTCCCGTGGTAAGGGCAAGACACCCGCAACGACTGTCGATGCTAATCAAACATCGCAACAGCAGTCCCGGAGGCAGCAAAAGACTTCGGATCAGAGGCCTCAAAAAGAGTACTCATTCAAGGACGAAGATGTTCCAGCCATCTTCAAATCCCTCCTTGACAATAACAAGATCAAGCTCCCACCAATCACGAATCAGGAGGAAGCTGACGATATTGCGGATCCGAAGTACTGCGCATACCACAGGAGGATCCTTCACCCAACCAAAGCGTGCTTTACACTCAAAAATAACATCCAAACCTTGGTTGAAGCCGGCGTCATAACGCTAGAGTGAGCCAGTCAAGAACGGTAAGACTCCAGTGGGTGCACGAGTATAAACTGTATTCCCTAACTCCGACTGGTATAAGAGTATAAACTGCTCCCTGATACTCCAATAGGTATAAGAGTCTAAACTATCCCCTTTCTTCCACGGGAAGTTCCTGGAGAGTGCCATGTGTGGTATTCTTAAGGATAACCCGATCATGCGGTTAATGCAACAATAAACCCAGTTTTGCAAAGAAAGCTGGGGGTGGATAATTCATGTAACGGGAAGTTCCCGAAAGAATGTTAAGTGTAATATTCTTAGGGATAACCCGGTCATGATGAATAAAGTGATAAACACTAAACTCCTAATTTCCGAACACTTGATTAAACAGGAAAGAATTTTGGTCTATCAATCATTGACCAATTGTCGAAACCCTTTGTGTTAAGTCCTTATCACTTAACATCAGGGATCCCCTTCCGAGTAATTTGTACGAATCAACATTCCTATAATGATTTGTACTCTTACTCTCACTTTTCACTTGGTCAAACTTTCCTACAGCTAGGACCAAAACCAAAATCCCCTCTCGATTCCTTCAATGAACGAGAGGTCCACTTTCAAATTGAGCGATCAAACCTTCCTACAGTTAGGATCGTCTTAAACCCCCACTTGGTCAAACCTTTCTACAGTTAGGACCACAACCAAAATCCCCTCTCGATTCCTCCAATGAACGAGAGGTCCGCTTTCAAATCGAGTGATCAAACCTTCCTACAGTTAGGGTCATCTCAAACTCCCGCTTGGTCAAACCTTCCTACAGTTAGGGCCAAAACCACGATTAACTCTCGATAAACGAGAAATCCATTTTTAGTTCGGTAATCAAACCTTCCGACAGTTAGGGTTATCCGAATCTTTTCGATTCTCGGAGTGGAGATCCCACTCTTAGTTTCACCTTTTCGGATTCTGGGGGTGGAGATCCCACCTCGAGTCTCCTTTTCAAATTGGGAATAGAATATAAAATTCTTCCTTCCCACACCAACTCCTTTTCCAAAATCTATAAAATTAGGATTCATCCTAGGAAGTTTATCCCGAATCCTAAGCAGGGATAAGTCTGCGCCTAACACGCGCTGCCGGTTTAGTCTTTTACCGATTGAAGAAGACACCAGAGTCCGATTCTGGGGAATTTCATCCCGAAGCCTAAGAAGGGATGAGTCAGCGCCTAACACGCGTTGCCGGTTAGTCCTTGACCGTTAAAAAGGACAAGCCCACATATTCCACATTGTGGTAGGTCGTTATTAATAACGCCATAATCCGTGCTTCACACGTACGGGGTATTTTATCCTGAAACCTAAGTAAGGATAAGTCGACGCCTAACACGCGTCGCCGGTTAGTTCTTAACCGTTAAAAAGAACACTCGTCCACATATTCAACATTGTGACAGGTGGTTATTAATAACACCAAAATCCATGCCTCACACGTGTGGGGAATTTCATCCCGAATCCTAAGAAAGGATATGCCGACGCCTAGCACGCGTCGCCGGTTTAGTCTTTCGCCGATTGAAAAAGACACCAGGGTCTAAACCTGGGGAATTTTATCCCGAAGCCTAAGTAGGGATGAGCCAACGTCTAATACACGTTGCTGGGTAGCCTATTCCCATAATAATGGCAAAGTCTACATATTTGAAGTTGTAGCACAAAGTCTAAAGGAGTTCATTCCTTTAGCACAACGTCACATGCGGAACGGATTTAAACAATCCGCATGTAAGCCCGATTCAAACGGTAATCGGTAAGAGCACGTCAAATCCGTTGAAGGCTGAGGATTTGCCAAAAATCCTAAGTCAACGTCTCATACACGTTGCTGTTTAGTCTTTTCACAGGAGAAAGACGAAGTCTACGTATTCAATATCGTAGCACTAAAAGGGTTAACTCTTTTAGCCTAACGTCACGTGCGGAACGGACTTAAACAATCCGCATGCTAGCCCGACTCAAACGGTAGTCGGTAAAAGCTAATCAAATCCGTTTAAGGCTGGGGGTTAGCCAAAAACCCTAAAGTCAACGCCTAACACACGTCGCCGGGTAACCTATTCCCGTAACAAATGATAAAGTCTATGTATTCAACATCATAGCACAAAGTCTAAGGGAGTTCATTCCTTTAGCGCAACGTTACATGCGAACGGATTTAAATAATCCGCATGCTAGCCCGACTCAAACGGTAGTCGGTAAAGGCTCATCAAATCCGTTGATGGCTGAGAATTTGCCAAAAATTCTATAAATACGAGTCATTGACGCATCAATTCTATGGGTTGGTCTCGTGACTCGAGTATCCGCCACGCTCCAATACCTTAAGAGCTTAAACTGTGTATACTCCAGCAGACGTACGAGTATAAACTGTGTCAAACGTCGAACAGCGCATTACAATGAAGCCTGGACGCCGGACAACGCATTGCAATGAAGCTCAAACGCTGGACGACGCCGTCAATTGATGATCAGTTCTATGTTGAAGCAACCAACTCGAGCTAAAAAAGCAAGAAATCAGGAATCGACTTCAAGTTTAAAATTCCAACAACGGTCAGACAATAAATGCAGCACCGGAATCCTCACAGGCATTCTACAAAGCACTGAATGACCTGAAGGAATCGAAGGAATCCAGGACAGAAGCCATTCCAAAGTCCCGCTACACCGACTGAAGGTTGGGACAATCACATCCAAAGTATTCCAGACTCTTCTATAAAAGAACAAGGATGAAATACTTTGGAGGGGGTATCTGTAGGCGTATAAAATTGCCTATAGGTCCCTTATCACAGCTCGACGACGCCAATTCAACAAACGAACCATCGAGCGACGTATCCAAGCACGACCGTTATCCCGCCAACGCCGAAGCCAAGCCATACGCAACGGAGCAGGTTAACGAGGCGACGAAGCCAACAAATCGCACCCAAGCATTGGAATGCATCCACTCGCACGCGGAATCAAACCAACGTTTCAGGGAATCACCGAGTCATCTAAACAAGAGCGAACTCGGTGATATAACGATCGAATCAAGATCAATTCCGGACTCGAACTCAGAAGCGGATTAACTGCCATATTTGGAATCAAGTCGACAAATCGATTCCGAACAAGTTAACCACACAACCGAATCGAATCGGAACCGGAAACACCGGAAAACCCGAACGACGGACGAAACGAACACACCCGGGGGGACTCGGCCCGAACCGAACCAACCCGGGATGGCTCGGCATGAGCCGAGCCACCCCAAGGTGGCCGGCAACCCCCCTCTCCCTTGTGTTGTGTACACGTGCTCGTATGCACAGGTTCGTTTGGCTATAAATAGGGGGCTTGGTTCATTTGTTAGGAGGTTGGATTTTGGAGGAGGCGAAGCCCTGCTGGATTGGAGATTCAAAACTTAGAAAAGATTCAATCTTTGGAGGCTTCAAGACTTGTTCATCCGGATCTGGTGCTCAGCGATCGACAACGCCAAATAAGGCAGGAGTTCGAGAGAATCGGATCTGAGATCTACACGATCACACTCCGGATCTAAGCTTGGTTCTTAGATCCCGAGCATCGAGCGGTTGTTTCCTTGGTGAAACAATCCCTCCCGGCTATTATTCCCTTGGTGGAATAGTACCAGTTATATCGTGTAGATCCGACCGGATCGAGATCACGCGGTGGTCCACGGATTAACCCCGGCGCAGGCAAAGAACCCACAAACCGAGTGACCGCATAACAGGAGCTCGCGATTCGTTCGGCAAACAAGGATAAAATTTGTAATCTTTCTTTTTCTTATTTTTGATTTTCATTGTAACCGGATCTTATAAAAAAACCGGATCTTTGTAACGCATAAAGTTGTTAACTAAGATAGCAATGACGTCATCAATGAAGAAAGCACCAATTTTTCACGCGAACACTAACCCCTATAAACTCTCATGTGTCGGTTATTGTGAGCATGACCTTTAACGCTCAAACTGCTTTGCTCAATAAATGGAGACGTATTATGTGTGTTTTCGTCAATTCCTGGTTAAAGGGGCCTAATTCAAGGCCTAATCCATTATGTCCCTCAGGTGGCGAAGAACTCACTAAGGAAATGTTCAAAACCGAAAGCTACCTTTCCCGAATTCACGATACGAATGGTTTCCCAACCTATATTTGTTTTGTGATTTATTGATTTTAAGTTTTCAGTCAATATTGCATTTGGGTGAGGGCTGCGCCGGGGGGGGGGGGTAGAGTGACTGTTGGCTATTTTGTTCGTGAAAAGGTAATTTTGCATTGTGAATAGTCTCACATTGAAAAATAAGATGAATAGTAAGGGGTTTAAATTGTTTTAGATCTTATTGGGCTTTGAATAGTGTTTTGGGCTTTGTATTGTGTGAGATTTGCATAACACACGAGCGTACGCGCACGGCACGGCACGGCACGCCTCACGTCGATCTAGCACGAGATGTGGAAACGTTCGCGTCGATCTAGCAACGGCTACTACTTCCGACTCCTATAAATAGAGGCTTCCCGGTTCGGAAAAGTACAGAAAACAATCTCTTCTCTCTTCTTCTCAAACGAGAGCTTCTCCCTCCTTCTCTCTCAAAATTGTTGGCTACTGTTAATTTTCTTTTGGGCAACGTTCTTCATCTGAGTAGAAGCTCTGCCACTCTCGCCCGAGTACAGAGGCCGGTCAAATCCGAGGGTTTTTACCGCTAGGGGAGTAAGGATCAACTGCGCCAGGGCGATAGGCGGATCCTTAATCTTCTAGGGCAGTGATTACACGACTGCTCCCGATCAGACCAGAATTTCTAATCTTTTATTTTCGAATTTTGAAGCTAATAATTTCTTATTTTTGACAGCATTTCCTTGGCATCTGCTTCCGTTTTAGCGGTCGACACCCCGCCATCACCTTCTTTGCCATCACCTTCTTTACTGACGTGTTGTACTTGAACAGATCAGACTTCCAACCACTGATTGTCGTCTTCAAAGTACGAGATCACGGCCATAGCGTTATACGGACGCAGAGAATTTGAGTAATTTTACTTTACTAAGAGAGAACAGCCATTGTTTTAAAAGGAGCAGCAGTTCTTGCTGTATTTACATTAGAGAGAGGCGTGATGTTGTCAGAATAGTTTGGGGGTCAGTTCCTATAAGCCCATCGGAATCCAATCCCTGTTAACTGAAAATCAATATAGTGTTAAGTATTAAAGTTTCACGTAAAGAAAATATATGAACGGAAATATATAAACGGATCGCTTTGGTGCTCAGGAGATGTTTTTTTGGAGTAGCAGAGCAGAAACGGCAAATAACTCCTTAATTGTAGCTCTCACAATTTTGTAGTAGGCCCCACGCAAGATAATTTGGAGTTTCACTGTCAATAATAGTAATTATGATCACTTTTTAGGGTATGTTAATTTGGTCACAGTTAGGTTATAATGATTGTGTTTCTTTTCCATAAAAAAAGAATAAATAAGTAAAATTGTGTTTCTTCCTCTCGAATTGTATTATTTAGAGTGTTAATTTCAAAGGAGCATTCTGGTCATTTATGAGTTCATCTAGTACCATACTTTACATACAAATAAAATTGTGTTTCTTACCTACAAAGTATTTACTTGTTACTAATAAAGAGCCTCTATTTCTTACATATAAATAAATAAAATTGTGTTTCTTACATACAAAGTATTTAGTTGTTACTAATAAAGTCTAGCCTCTATTATTCCTTAGATCCCTTGTTTCACTCTGATAGTATCATAGATCGGGATCAGTGCAGACGAAATGAATGTGTTTCCATACTATAAATAAGTAAGTGAAATAGATAGAACATTGGATCATGTCACATCACTGAATAGATAGAACATTGGATCATGTCACATCACTTATTATTTTTTTCTACATCTTACGGAGCCTGTTCATGTATGACATAATTTGGGTATGATCATAGAAAAGATTCTCCTCAAGAGAACCAGCCTATCCTATGCTATATAAGGGGGTGGTGGTTGGATGCGGAGACACATTTGGTTGTGAATTCCAATGTGGCGGATAAAATCATATATCGGCACGGCCCAATCAATGAACAGAAAAATCTTTGTTCATTCTATTGGGAAAATATCGGATCCCCACCTATACAAGCAAATTGTTGATAACAAACTCTATTTTGTAATAGAAAAATAAAAGAATTGGACCAATGAAATTAGAGCACGTGGCTACAAACCACGGTGTGAGTATTATACTTTTAGTTTTTTTCTATTACAATTACAGGTAATTTCTGAGAATCCTTATGTAAGGAATTACAAAATAAAAGAATCCTTTTAGTTTTATTTTTCTATTACAATAAAATGTATTTGTTGAGAATAGAGCACGTGTCGATTTTAGTTTTATCTTACGGACTCAATATAGAATGAACAAAGATTTTTAGGTAAAAAATAACTCTCTTTTTTGAATGCATAAATGTATCGTCTCTTTTATCCAAATCAAATTGCAAATTTGATTTGGATAAAATAAATAAATAAAGTAGTATGTATCAAGAAATCAAGAATTTTTGTGGACTAGCTATAGATTAAACTAACTGGAAATAACTGGTATAATAATAAGTATTTTTCATGATTTAGTAAAATCCACGGAAAAGAAAAAAATATTTTTTATGGTCAAAAAATCATTTATCTCATCTATTTGATTTAGCCTCAAACACTTTAATAATCGATTTTAGTATTGAACGAAAGGTTACACCTATGGGTTCTGCGGGTCAATCTTACTCCACTAGTATCAGTAGGCGGCATAGGGGAAGAAGCACTATACTAGGAATCAACAATACGAAAACTTTGTTATAAATTACCTTTTTCCCTATCGATATTGGGACTAACAAGAATGGTTGGGACAACAAACATCCATCTCATTCGTACTTTTGATACCCATATAACCATCAAAGATCGTTGAAGTGACTAATTCCTGGAAATGATGGGCATTAATGATGGGCATTGAGGACAAAGAAGTCGTTGGAGTTACCATTTCTATCTAGCACTAATACTGTTGGTGTTAAGAAAAAACCTCTTGCGGGAAGGCTGGCTAGAGATTTCTTGTAAAAATACCAGCTCCTGTCA
>BQKN01000950.1:327877-352367 GCA_022839385.1 Asparagus kiusianus
TATAAAACACTCATTAACTAGACCATATCCACTAAAAATAGGAGGTTTGCTTATGAACTCAAAGCTCTAACGCCCATGTGCTTTAAAACCAAACATAGCTCTACCTATTCTCATACACCTAAAATACAAAATTCATCTTTAAACACAACATAGAATACAAAGTGTAGAGCTATACACTCTTCACACTGCAGGTATACGCCTTATTGGACACACCGTATTCTATAGTCTGGATTTAAGTAGGAAAAGTTTGTTTTTGAGCGCTAGAGAACTTATAAATTTTCGTGGCTTTCGACGTAAGCGGTAAACCTTCGGCATTATAAACAAAAGCCACCAACAAATACAATCCTCTGAATTCATGATAATTAGCTATAGGAGCTTATAAATTATCGTGGCTTTCAAAGTAAGCGGTAAACCTTCGGCATTATAGGAGCTTATGTATAAATCTAGCAATTATCATGAAACGAAAAGCAGGTAAAAAGAGCACGTTGAGGAGACTACTGATGTGTTCCTCTCCACAGGCATCCCAAATTACAGACATAAACTCAAGCAGGGAGGAAATCACTTAAACAGAAAGTTGCTCCTTGTCAAAACCTAATTATGCTGGGAGAACGGTGAAGAACAAGATCTGCAGAGCCTGGGAGTTGATCCTCTCCTCTAAAATACAGAAAAGACAGAAAGCAAAATTAGGAAACCAAGATTGAAACTCTAGAAGAAAACAATGACAGGACAAATAATAGTTCGGCGACCAGGTTTCAGAAAAAGGAGATTTCTGTGTTGAAAGCAACAAGTGAACTGACAATTACCAGAGAAGTGCATAAAATCTATGTAAGTTGTGGTAGTGGAAAATAAGATGGAAAAGCAGCCTTCATTCGTCGTAAAGAACAAGGGCAGAAGCAAATTCACTAGTATAATCACACTTAAAAGGGTCATGGAAATGAAGAATGATTGGAAATATCTTAGAAATTCTTGACATATATTTTAACTATGAGATCTTATTCCAGTGGAATCCGAGTATTAAATGTACAAAAATATGGGTTGCAAATGGATTTGGACATGGATTAGATATGACAGTCATCCGCTTACTAATCTTGAATGTGGACATTGCGTGCGGATGGGTTTCTGCAAGGAACACCAAATCAGATATAGAACAAATCTAATAGGAGGAAACAGATCTGGACACATATAGGATATGGGAAAAACACATACGATTCAAAAGTACATATGCTGGTCTAAATAAAATAAAATTTCTCATATCATAGTTGACCAAAACATTCAATGCATCTACAAACTTAAAAGTTATATCTCAGGTCATGAAAATCGGTTTCAAATGATCCACCAATTAAAAGCTGAAACAATTTTAACAATCCGGTCAACACAGGTATTCGGATACCCATATTCTTATCCTTTGTCCATATTTGTATTCTTATCCTATAGTTTTTTTTTAAATGATACGCCTATCCGTATCCACATCCAGTACAGATATTTAATATCAATATTGCATCCCATCATTCATGGATATTTATATCCTTTTGCATTGCTAATGGAAATGATAATATAAATAAATAAAGCAACCTCGATAATACTCACTTGTGCAGAACCACATTAAGTCCTGACGTAGCAATTCTCACTCCGGTTGGAGAACTTGCTGCAGAACCTGAAAAGCACATTAGTTATAAGTGTATGAAAATAGTGCCAAATGAAAGTAAATCCAAAAACAAACTTTGAGTAACATAATCAGTTAATAATCTGATGTCCATCTGAATCAATTAAGGAACACCAAATTTTCAATTAAAAACAAAAATAAAGTTATACCTGTCTTAAAGAAATCAAAGAGCTTCCAACAACGGAGGTAGAAAAGAAAGAACAACGAACTAGATAGCGACAGAGCCTGATCAATCCTGGAAATAGATGCAGAGCACGTAGAATTCCAAGTAGATGTCGACTTGGCTGTATCCAATTTTCGCTGGTAGTTTATGCATGGAGAGTTGAAGACTAGGGTCAGACCAAGGAGGTAGAAAGTTGACATGCTTAACCTCTTACATTTGAAATGTTTAAATACAGCATATTAGATGCTCTGGAGACAACCTATCTAGGCGCTACTTCAGTAGTCGGAGCTCACAATTGCTTGCATCGTGCAATGAAGCAAATCGAGCTGCTTGGTTTACATTTGGCTGCTAAAACCTCAAAGTAGATTCTGGAAAAACTAGTATTTTGTCATTTGCAGTTTAATACAGTGGTTATGTCATGGATTAAGTTCGGTAATTTTATGAAACAGTTGGCAACCATAAGTTGCTAGTGAAACGGCCAGGTTGCTGCTTTACTAGCTCAGTTCCTATTACGGAACATAGAACAACCATATAATTTTCAGAAGAATATTACGGAACATAGAACAACCATATAATTTTCAGAAGAACATTACAGAACATAGAACAACCATATAATTTTCAGAAGAATAAGATACAAAACGGCATAGAAGATTTTGTGAGATAAAGAGAATATCTTGAAGTTTGATTCGATAACATTGAGTTAATAGTTCTATATACTGTCCAACTTGCACCACTAAGCTACTAGTGGAATGGCCAGATTACTACTTTAGCTGGCACATTTTCCATCACATAACATGGATAACAACCACAGTTTTCTGTAGGGTAAGACATGAATGCACCAAAATTGTCAGATGAAACTCTCTTAAAAGTTAGACGACATTTAGTTATAGTGAGTTAATAGAAGAGAGTAAAAACAAGTTTAATTGTCCTCGGTTAGAGCAAATAAGGTCTATGCAACCCCATCAACATGGAGATACTTCACACTTTGGAAGTATCATTGAGATAAAATTGATAACAACAGGTTCAATGTGCATGAAATGGTCAAGAGACAAGCTGACATCACCTCACCAAAAGAGGTGTTCATTTTTCGTTTATTTATGATAGCAGAAACATTGAAATCTTGAAATAAAAATTATCTGAGTGAAACATCAATATTAATAAATAAAAAAAACATACCACTGAAATTGGCAGTTTATACCCAGCCCCCTTCAAATAATCATATCGAGATTCCCTCCTGGCCTTTACCTTTTCTTCAAACTCCTCGAACCGCTTTAACCGCTGTTCATATGCCTCAATCCTCTTATCTATCTCCTGATGTTCCATCTTAAGCCTCTGAAACCTCTGTATACGGTGGATCTCCTTTTGACGTGAACTCATCCGCTCTCGGTTAGCCTGACATACAAATGTTTTTGTGAGTTGCATCTAAGTAAAGTATGCACTTGTAAATAAGGCAAGGTCACACGTAAACAACAATCTCATGATGAGTAGAAACTCATAATAAGTAGACATTATGTGAGAGAATGAAAAAAAAATTGTAAGGTAGGTACCATGTCATATAGTTCCATTATGTGAAAAAAATGTAAAGTAGGTACCATGTTATATAGTTCCAATGCAACTAAAGGTGCAAATCAAAAACATTTTTACCTGAATGGACCAAAACCAACGCAGTTTGGGTGGAGTTTTCTTGAGTCAGATAGAAACAGTAGAACATGTCTTAAATTTGGTTAGGTATGGGCAAGGATTTTCACAATAAGTACACAAATAAAACCTAAACTAACAAACCAGAATAGAACACGAATTAAATCCGGTCTTTTAACATCCTTTTTCCCAATCTGAAAAGATAACACTATACAACAGTTTGTCGAGCTATGAATTGTCATATCGTGAGATGTAGTCCCAATTTGAAACAGGTAACGACAGTGATACATTCACCATCACCTTAGATGAGCCTCAGCTGGAGATTAAGGTGGGAGATACTGGTGTCGCTAGAGCTAGAGCAGAAGATGCTCCTAAAAATTCGCAGAACATTTCGAAGCTGGCTAGGAAACACATGGACAAGGGACTTGTGGTAATGGCCCCCAATGCTGAGGTTTGGAGTTTAAAAGAGATTGTGTGTTAGAAAGAGATCCTGGGTTAGAAAACATTCTCTGATACCATGTCAAAACAACTGAACTATTTCACATTTTTATTGTCCTCAATGTATAATGAATCTAATCCTCTAACAATAGCAAAATCAGGTCTCCTATTATTGTTAAATATTCAAAATATAGTGGTAATATGACTCTAGTCAAAGCTAGTACTCGTTGCTCCTTATAGATCAAAAATTAGAACTAGTGGGAACTCATGGGTGGCCTAGTAGCACCATCAACCCAACCTCACATCAACCTATTTCAGGAATATAGATTAAATTAAGCTCACACTCTTAGCAATTAAGCAATTGTAACTCAAATGGAGATAAAATTTAGAGAGGATGGATCACGTTTGTCAATTGAACCAAGACCTGAAACTTTTGGTGTTAACCAATTGGAAAATCCAACAAACTAGAACCTAAAGTCCAAAATGTCCTTATTTTTAGCCTCCTGCATAAAAGAAAAGGCTAGATCTAACTCTTTATAATATTCTACTACTAAGGGAATGGGATGAAAAGGTGGAATTGTAAATCTAATCTCTCTCTCTTTTCCTTTTCCATGTCACTCTCTCAGACATTTCCTCTTGCACAACTCCCTCCTCTTTGATCTGCGCCAACATCACCACACTACCCTTTTATGCCTCTACCTTTATTCTTATCTCAGTCGTTGCTAGCTCCATGATCCTCCATCCACAAGAACTACCATCCTCTCAATTCCATTTCATTCGTTACAACGCTGCCTCTTCTCCTCACAAGCATCATAAGGATGACCCTCTCAGTTCTGGCCACTCTTTCCGTCAATTGTATATACATATCTCCCACTTGAGTTGACAAAACTTACGTCAACACTGCACCACATTCCAAAAACATAATAAGTGATTTTGATACTCATGTGACATCATATTAGTACTTTATAAAACCTTACTGAAATTTTAGTGATGATTGCTTTACTTGAAGAAAACATTTGACACTGGTGTTTATTACTTAAGAAACTAAATAACATTGAAGAAGTATTTATACATAATAATACAAGTATTAAGTCAAACTACATTAATTTGAAAATATAAATGTTACAATTACTTGAATAAATAAAACAAATCAAATACATATATAATAAGAATTATATTCATTATACTATATACTAAATGAACAACGCTTAGCTACAATTCATGCCAACGACTTGTATAACAAAATATGTGAACTTACACTAAAAGACGGATCAGCCCCATGGAATTACTCAATGATATGTGATGAAACGGGCAAAGAGTTAACTAGTCATCCTGCCAAAAAAATTGTAAAATTTTTCTTTTTACAACTAAACCCAATGCTTTTACATCCCATTCCTTTTAACCCCGCGGACTTTCAGAGTTGGATTTTGGTCTATAAACCCAAAGCTTCATTAAAGCTTTATTCACATTAACTTTAAAATCCACTCACTTCCAAGTTTTACATGGGTTTTTGCCCATAAACCTGAGATTTTACCTCAATTTATTTTTTAGCCCATCCACTTCCCAAGAGTCTCCTGCCTATTAAACAAAAGTTTTATCCTTATTTATTTTAAATCCAGACTTCCAAAAATTTTGCCTATGAACCAAAGTTATACCCCCATCCTCATTTATTTTTTAATCCACTCACTTACAAAATCACTCTTACACTTAAAACACACCACATAATTAATTCTTAACCCACTTTGTACTTAAATAATTTAGTATACAGTGCAAGTTGCTATATTGCTATAACTTGCTATATTTTTGTTTTAATTGACTAGGTATATGGCGTATTTTATCTTAAAAAAATGCTTAAATTATCATTTATTTGCTTTTTCACACTAATGTCGCGTCATCACAAACTCTAGATGGAAAAGCTAATAAACTCAAAGTTCTAGCCAATTTATTTTGAAACTCACAACTTCCAAATAGTCTTATTTGCTATAAACCTAATCACATCCAAAATCATTTAGTTTTGCCCTCATTTAGTTTTAAACCTAATTACTTCCAAAATTACTCTTACACCTAAAATATTTAATCAAATTAATCATGAACTAACATTGTATTTTAGCAGTTTGATTGTGGTGTAAGCTGCTACATTTTAGTGTAACTTGCCATTATAAGTTGTTTTAGTAATTAGCTATATGATGTATTTTTAAATCAAATTCTTAAATAATCATTTACTCTGATTTTTTAAAAACCAATAAAGTGGCATCGTGTGGGTCAATTTTGCTCGTTTAAGATTTAAAGTAGGTATATTTATTTTGCTTTTCTCAAAGTATGCACTATAATACTCTTTCTACATAAAACTTATTTTACATTATATTGAACACTCCAAATTTGTTTAATCAATTTCTTGTAATTTTTTTGAGAAAAATAAGCAATTGTCGCACAAAACAATAACATCAATAGCCACAACTATTTCATCTTTAGCGCACATGGGAACCGAACCCAGCATCCCCCACAGGGGAGCAACATGGCTTTGCCATGTGACCTCCTGGGTTATCCTGCAATTTATTGCATTTTGAATTTAACCTATATAAAATTGAGTATATTTAACATATGCATATGAATATACAGATATGAAGATACATATGCGCATTCCTTTTTTTTAAGAATGTGTATCTCATGTTCATGTCAAATATCATAACCAATTTGGGTCCCTTGTTGGTAACTATGTCTCACACATCATCCCTCTAATCTCACAAATCATGTTAGCCATTGCGCACTAAACTTCTGGCTCTCCACTCCTTGAGATCAACGCAATTGGGTCCATTGTTGTACTATAATATAATTTATTTTATTAATGCCAACTAAGAAAACTTTGCCTTTAAGTAATGCAATTGGATTATAACCATTTGAAAATTGAATTGTTTTTTTATAATAGATATTTGTACACTACTTTTAAATTTATACTGGGAAATATATTGAAATTTTCAAGTCATGTGTTATTTCTTTGGTGCAAATTAGCACATTTAATATACAAATATTCTCTTATATATGACACATATTTGTTTCCTAAATATCCAATTCATATCTGCAACCGTACCATATCGGTCTCTCCAATATCTGAACCGCACCTTTTTCTATTTCTTACAGATGTGGTTATTAACAGTTTTTTTACCGAAGGAAAACTGTATCCATATCTGTTTCACCCCAAACATGCATATTAGTCAAGTGAGAGTAAATAAGAGGACACATTGAATAATGGGAAAATAGGTTAGACGTATTGTGTAGCATATTACTAATATTCTTTAAAGAGTGTATCAACAGTTACTCTTTCTTTAAGAAAAGGCTTTCTTTCGCTTTTAATTACTAAAATATATCACCTAACCTCCCCTTTCCGATGATACATACATGTTTTCTAACTCCTTTCCCCCTTTCCGATACAGAGCAGATGCACCTGATCAGTGAAATTCAAATCTACAATCAATGTTATAGTAGAATGAGGACCAATTAGTAATGACTTTCCCTTTAAATTAACTCTTCCTTTAAGTTCTTTCTCACTTATTGAAGCCTCTTTTCCTACGTGGGGTTTCAGGTCACTTCATGTAAGCTTCTTTGGTGTGTTCACCCTTTCGCATTGCCTTTTCATTGTAGTCTTATTCCTCTCTCGTAAGGTGGAAATGAACCAAATAATTAACAAACATTTCGACTGTTATTTGTCTAGATATTCAGTTATCTCTGACTCAATAGTTCATTTAACAGTAAATGAATAATCTTTAGTATGCGATTCATAAACGAATAGAAGTTAACCAAAGGGATTCAATTCAGTTGATTATTAACTATTCGTTTCTATTTTTTAATTTAGTTTTTATAATTATAATTTGTTGCATATACTACCCATTGCTAACTTTTTTCGCATTCAATCTCATGTAACTAAAATTAATAGGTTACGCTGATGTAGATAAGTCGGAAGTACAAGTCCAAATAGATTAGTTGATAGCATTGACCTCATATTAATAACTTAGACTAGGTCCATATTAAAAATGTTAACAATGCGGGTCCATGTAACTACTTAACTTTAACTACCTAAGATTTCTCTCTCTCAAAAGTTTGTTGGCTATGGGTAGTGGAAAGTTAGGCGCCCATGAGGGGCATGCCTTCTCTCCAATCTGTAGCAATTGTTGCCACTCAACATGAAACTGCAAGGGCAGTCTGATAGAGAAACTGCCACTATTAGCTATATATATTTACTGAAAGTCTCCCAATGACATATACAAAAAAATGAGCATTGTTCACTAGATAATGTGTGAGTGAAAATGATTGAAACATTAGACATCTTGTTAGTTTGTGAGACACTTGGGTTGTGGATTATACACTTGTTTCCTCTTGGTAATGTAGAGTTCGACAACGTAAAGGAGCGCGTGAATCTGGTTAGCGGCAAGTAAAGATCCTAGATTGCGTTGAATCAGTAACTTTTTCAAATTTCACATTTCCAATTCGTTAATATTTATCTAAATCCTACACTAAAATCAGAGAACTAAAGCCATGTTTCGTGCTCTTTTAAATTGTTATGATCATTTCCATGCCATTAGTCGAAAGAAAAAAAATTTACGAGAAACATTCTCGTTATGATCTCATATTGGCATGAATAATAGATTAAATGTATATCATAATCTCTGCAAATTTTCAAGTAGAACTGTTATGTGGTTTAAGTGATGTTTAATATTAACATTCTATATTGTTCGAACCGAAAGTTTGAGGTCATTTTCTCTTAAAGAACTTTAAATTATGAGATCTGTTTTTTCGATTCCTATATGTAGATCTACATTATAGCTTTTTGTAAACATTATTTACGTGTTTGAGATGAATGGCTGAAAAGTTTATAATGATTTAAAGTACGTGGAATACAATGAGTTTTTATGCCGCTAGGTAAAAGATGATGCATCTTTTTGCAATTGGACAAACTACAACTTTATCTATTGTAGTTTCTGTGAGATGATGTTTACCTATATAAGGCCATTACCAGAAATTTGCGAGCAGTTTGTCTTTGCAAAATTACATTGATTCAGAACTTCTCTGAAAACTATAAACAGACCTAGTTTGTTTATGTAAACTTACTAAGAGATCCAGTTATTTTTGGAAATTTGTAATATGACCCCGTTTCTGCAAAACATCATTCTTGCCAAAAACTCAATTTATTGTGAAAACACGATTTTTTTGTAAAACTACAAGTTGACCTACTTTTTGGAAAATTACATTTTTATCTAGTTTCTAGAAATTAAAGTTTAACTCAATTTCCCAAAATTACCGATTGACCCAGAGTTTTCTATTGATCGTGATTTGACATTGTATAAGTTTCTACAAGTTACTTTGAATATTTCATGACATGTTTAGCATAAAATTTACTTGTAACTATTTGCAATCACCAACATGCTTAATTATAATTTTCCGGTTAATAAGCATGCTTGATGACTTGTTTTATATATATATATATATATATATAAGAAGTTTTAGGCTGGTAGAATATTTTTCTAAAAATTCTTGCATATTCCTATATTTTGCGAACAATTGAATAATTTAATAATAGTCAAACTCTATTAATGGGAGATGATTAGATATATTACATTTCTTTCAATTCTTAGTTAAATTACTATTTATTTGTTTAAGATAATGTACCAAAAAATTTATGAATTCTGCTAGTTGTTAATTATGTTCATTCACCACGCTTCTAGTTGATTATGGCTACCACCCATAGCATCATTATCAACCTCAATAAGGGAGACAAATTGAATGAGAACTATGATTTTTGGCATCACAAGATTTAATATCTCCTTGAGCAAGATATACAGGAGCCCATAATACAATAAGTGATTGAGATCAAGTAAGGAACAATGCGCCCAACATAGGCGTGACTAAGAAGCCTTCCAAGTTTAGAAGTTGCAAAGCAGCATGAGAAATGAGATTGTGTTGCATTGTGAAAAGTATCGGTCATCTATGGTAGTTTGGGATGATGTTCAGGTCCAATATGGTGGATCTTCCACTACTAGACTCATTCTTAAGTTTGACAGGTATAGGAAGTGCTATGATCATTTGATAAGGCAACATCTTAATTTTATGACAAACATGATCAGCAAGTTGAGGGCAGCATGACATAAGCTTTCTTACGAACAAGTTCAAGATGTTATACGTTAGCTCATTTGAACGTATACAGGTTAACCTTGACCATAATGACAACAAGACTTTCGATGATGATGATTGCCATGTGGAATTCTAAGAGGATCGCCTTCTAGCTAAGAAACCTAGGAAGGACATACAAGGCGGAGGCGGAGACTAGCTCACACTGAGCATTTGGCTCTAAGCGCACAAGAGGTAGAGGTAGAGCACCTAGATGGGGTAGAGACACTGGACTGATTCTAAGAAGGTTAGATACGCCAAGCACAAGAGAGGATAGTAAGGTGGCAAGAAAGAGAAGATTAAGATAGTTTATCACAACTGCAATGAGTTGGATCACTTTGTTTGTGAATGCACTAAGCTTAAGGTATATAATACAATGTCTAATTCTACTATATTCGTTAGTACTTGCTTGATACTACTTAGTCAAAATTGAGGAATGGATATTTTTCTCAACATTGTTAGATCGATAATGGCGCAAGCTAATTTGCTTATCTCATATTGGAAAGATGCATTATTGACTGCAACCTACATCCTTAACTGTGTGCCCTCTAAGTCAATAACTTCCACTCCACAAGCTATGGACACGCGAAAAAATTTGATTTAGGTGATTAGCGGATTTGAGGATTTAGCAACTTTTACTCACCAAACTTCCCATGGATATGGAAAATTGGGTCATGAATAAAAGAAATGTATTTTTATTAGATATCCTGAACATTCTACAGGGGATGTTTTTATTAGTGAAGTAGATAAAAGTGCAACAAAAATTAAGTCATGAGATGTCATCTTTCTAGAGGATTTTTCTACCAAACATAAGGTAAGTAAAAAATTTCCAATTTTATGAATCAGAACATTTTGATTCTATCACATGACAAATCAATTAAAAAATTAAAAAAATACCTCATCCTCACGTTGCCAGTGAGAGTGGCGCATTTGGTAGATCAACACCAATGAGGCATAATCAGGTAGAATCTCAACCATGTGAAAGTGCTCAAGGTAGGATCCTTTATAGTTAATTTGAGATTGAGGGAGAGGCCTTCATGACCACTCCAACGGATGACGAAAAGCCTAAAACTATCCAAGATGCTCTTGCAAGCCCTACTACCAAGGAATGGATTAAAGCAACGTAGAAGGAAATGGGGTTTATGAAGGAAAATTATGTCTGGAACTTGGTTGGCCTTTCGCTTGGCACCAAACAATTGGAAACAAATGGGTTCTCAATATTAGATGCAATATAGACAATCTATTCATAGACATAAAGGTATGTCTTGTGGTTAAAGACTATACTCAAAAGGAGGGAATCAACTGTGAGAAAACCATCTCACCAGTTGTGAGGTTTGCCTCAAATCATCTCATTCTAGCCACTACTGCAAACATGGATCAAGATAAAATAGATGAAAAGATACTATATGGAGAATTAGATGAAAAGATCTGTGTGAACCAACCTGACAACTTCATGGTTGAAGGTCAAAAACACATAGTTTACAAGCTCTGTCGATCTATTTCTGGTCTGAAGCAAACTTCAAGGCAATGCAACCTCATATTTCATCAAGTTATTTTAACAGATGGGTTTATAATGATGGAGAAGGAACATTGTGTATACATCAAGAGGTTCAGATATGGTTTTGTGATCCTATCGTTGTATGTAGATGACACATCCTTTTAGTTAAAAAAATAGAAGTTGATTAGTACCACTAGAAAGTAGTTATTCTCCAATTTTGAGATGAACAACATAGGTGAGGCAAGTTATGTTCTTGGAGTAAAGGTTGTGAGAGATCCCTCCTAAGACTTCTTTGCTTGTCTCGAGAGACTTACATTAAAAAGATAGGTTGAGCGTATCAAATGCATAACTACAATCCCATAGATACTCCTGCGAAAAGAAATTTGAGTTTGAGCCTCGATATGAGTCCCAAGACCCCAGAGAATGTAAGAATGTCAAGCATCCTGCATTCCCATAGTCGAAAGCCTCATATATGCTATGATGCGCACAAGACCCGACATGTGTTATGCTTTTGGACTTATAAATTATTTTCAAAGAAATCCAGGACATGTGCACTGGAAAGCTGTCAAAAGGATTTTGAGATATCTCAGAGGGACATCATACTACATGATGTGCTACTATAGTAGGAGATTTACGGTTAGTAGATTATAGTGATGCAGACTGGGAAGGTGCTCTAGATGAGCGAAAATCGACATAAAGATACGTTCTTCTGCTGAACAATGAAATCATATTTTAGAGCAAATAAAAAAGAAGCCTTGTGTAGACTTATCTATCATGAAGGCTGAGTACATAGCATGTTTTGCAGCGGTGTCGGAAGCTGATTATCACTATTTAATCAAGTGAAAATCTACTGTGATAGTATGGCTATACTTGCTTACTCCAATAATCCCAAGTATCATAAACTCAAACATATGCAACTGAGATATCATTTCATTAGAGACATGATGGCAAAAGGAGGTAGTCTTAATATATGTCTAGCACTCAGATGGTTGCACATCCGCTTACCGAGCCCATTGCTAGGAATTTATTTGTTTCACATGTTAAATCTCTAAGACTACATAGAATATTATTATTACACTTAAGATTGCAGATTACTATATAATTAAGATTTGTAGAATACTATATGATTTGTATTATAAGATGATACATTTTGTTGCACTTGTACGGTTGATTATTCTTAAGTAGCATATGTTTGCAGCAAAAAAGTATCATTTAGTAACTAGCACATTCCAAGAAATATGTCAATAGATGAAAATTAGCTCTTACAGAAGCAATCACCTTTGGCCCTGATAGAGTGAGCAAAGATGAGATTGCTAGTTATGGTGCTTTAAAAGCAAGTGTAGCTTATATTTTTATATGCCGTCTTGTTAAGGATCATGATGAGGCTTTTAAGAGAACAATGAGCCGACATGAATGTCTCAAGTTAGGCGTTTGTGATGCGACTCAACTAAGATCTGTAAGGCGTTTAGAGGTTAAGGTATATACTCCGAATGGGTAGAGATTCTCCACCGCAGCATGCATTTGATATTGCATGTGTTTAGCCACCAAATAAGTGAGTGAAATAGGTTCTTGCTTCCTCATTGTGAAGTCGTAATGTGATCTCATTCGTAAGTCTTGAATGTCATAAATTGGTTCATTTGTACCCTACATGACTTCTGCTATGTTATGAAGTGGAGAGTTAATGATAGCTAATCTACTGTGTTATCTATGGTATGATTGATTCAACTAATGGGCCATTACTAGAGAAGCGGTTAACTCGTGACTATGTGGCATGAGATGAGGACAAAAGGAATATTAATCTGGAATTACACACATCACTTGCATAAATCAGCTAGCTAGTTGTGTTGCTTTCATGTGGATACATATGAAGTTTAGGAAGGGTGGAGCATGGATCTCGTGAGAGATTTAGATGCGCTTAATCTTGAATAACTAAATAATCTTGGGTACTAGGGATACACCATTGTTTAACTGCTTTTTCTTGTATTAGGATAGATGTCTCCATCCTAGCCCTAATAGGTTTCTAGTTTGGAGCTCCCATGTGAATGTGTATTCAATGGTCGCATGACTCATTTATATGTATGAACACGACTCAAAATTTGCCAATTACATTGATGGAGGTCAGTCATGCCTGTCAAGTGCGAGTGGAAGATGTTAATTATAAATAGTAGGAAGTTAAGTGCCCATGACGGGCAAGCATTTTCTCCAAACCATAGCAGTTGTTGCCATTCAACATGAAACTGCAACTCTGCAAGTGCAGCTTTTTTGATAGAGAATTTGCCATGATAGCAGTATACATATACCTTAAGTCTCCTAGTGAGATACTTAGCAAAATGAGAACAATCCTCTAGATAATGTGTGAGAGAAAATGATGGAAACATTGGTCAACTTGTGAGTTTGTGAGACACTTGAGTTGCGGATTATACCCTTGTTTTCTCTTAATAATCAAGAGTTGGGCAACAAACATAAAGGAATGCCTGAATCTAGCAGGCAACAAATAAAGAGATCCTGGATTGTGTTGAGCCAGTAACTTCTCTAAATTCCACCATTTTGATTCGATGATAGTTATCCAAACCATGTCACTTCCCAAGTTTGCCAAATCATCACAACCACACTATTTGTCACGCTTCCTCCTGCACTTTGCGAGGTGTCAAATAAGGATCTGCTCTCCTGAAACCCATTATCTTCTGAAGCTCTCACATCTCACGTTCGATGAAAACCTCTCTTCTGAAGCTCTCTCTTAGAGACACTGATCAGAACAAGAAGTTAATCGAATATGAACAGATAGTTAACGAACATCTGTATATATAACTGGAAAGAATTCAAATTAGGTTTAATATTAAGGAATTCAAATTAGATTTCGCATTAAAATCGAATTCACATATGAATTCCTTATTATGAACCAAATTCGAACTTTTCGAATAGGGTAGTATTCACTTCGATTCAATTCCACCCCTGACGTAAGCTTACAAACGATTCTAACAAGATGTTCAAGTCTAGCCCAAGGATGTGTTCCAACGCTATCATACTCCCTTTAAAAGTACGAGTTCGGGAAAATCTTTTCATGGTCAACATTACCCTCAACTTTTTAAATATTATATTGTTATTCTAATCTATTCTAATTATCTTATCTTCTTCGAATTAGTAATTAAATAATTTATCATATTCATAATAAGACTTAACATGTTAATGGATAAAGAAAATATGTTTGATATAATTCAAATTTTTTACTTATGTTAGTTCGCAGAGAAATCTAAAAAACATATGCTAGTCAGTACTTAAAAATTTTTAGACTTTGTAAAAAATATCCTCCATGTTTTTTAAATTGCAAAAAACACCCCTATAAATTTAAAATTTTATTAAAACATCTTGAAAATTATAAATTTTACTTATTTCAATTCAGTGAGAAATTGGAAAAACATATGCTAGCTAGAAACTAAAAGTTTTTTGACTTTTGAGAAATATATATTATAAGTTTTAAAAATTACAAAAACACCCTTAAAAATTCAAAATTTATAAATAATACCTTGAAAATTTTAAACCTATAAACACACTAAAAACCTACAAATAACACAAACAACCCCCAAAAATTTATGAAATTTACAATAAACACTGAACTTTTTACAAATTGCAAAATAAAACCCTCAGAATTGTAAAATTTACAAAAATCCTAATAATTTCTAACCTAATAGTACATTGAAAATATATGAATTACAAATATCCCCTACATAATTTATAATTTATAGAAAACACCCTTGAAGTTTCAAAAATTATAAACAAAACCTTAAAATTCAAAATTTACAAATAACACCATGAGAATTTCAAACTCATTAGTAAATTGAAAGCATGGGAATTATAAATAGTCTATAAACAATTTATAATCTATATAAAAGGACTATAAGTTCAAAAAATTACAAAAAGCCCCTAAAATTCTTAATTTATTAAAAACATCATGAGAATTTAACCTATAGACACTAAACTTAACCTATTTTGTGGAAAGGTAACATTGCTAATAATACTACAAATAGCAAACTACAATATAAACTTAACCTATTTTGTGGAGCCCAACTATTGGCTATAAGCATTGAGGTTGCCATATATATACTTTATAATTTATTAAAAAGGGTCATATAATCTTATATAATAACATTAATTTAATAATAAATAGTAATATCATTATACTAATATCGTAATTAGGAAAAATTCTTCATGAACCAATATGTTCTTTACGACATATTAGCTATGCACTCCAAATTATTGTGTCTTTTATAAAGTCAAAAAACTTGAATAAGAGCCTCTAACATGTTGCTCTCACAACAGCAAAATCCACTTAGCAAATAAAAATCCAATGCAAGTGAGTTATAATAGCATTTTTCATTCACATTGTTTAGGGTACAATTTGATAGAGACATTGCATCAAATAAAAAAATTATATTTAGAGCACATGGCGAAATATATCATAATCTCCCTACTCTAATTTCGTAAGAAAACAATTCTTCATACTTACAATTTTAACTTCTATGATACAGAGAATGATCTATAAAATTGAATGAGAATATTAGATAATGTAAATATGAGTGAAACCATAACTAAAAATTAATGTGAATATGAGTCAAACCACAACTTAAAATTTAATGACATATTGCAAGTAAATTCATATAAAAAATTCCTTTATGAATTGAATGATCACTCATCTTTTGAAGACTTTAAAATACTAATAAACAAAGATGTTGTACTAGATTAATGTTTATAACTCACAAACAGTAGATCACGTGTCCAAAGTCTGCGTTGAAGGAAACAATGACAATATTTCAGTTGAGACAGAGTATATTAAGTTGCTGATCAATCTCACAACAAACTTTATTTTATTTTTATTTTTATTCTATTTTTATTAATTTAAATAAATGTGATATTTAACCGTGTGCATTGCACGTGCATCTCAACTAGCAACTCATAAAAGACTGTGTTTTTATAATTTCTTTGTTTTTTCATGCAATGACTTATATGGAGGCAGTTAACTGAAATAATCCAGTTAACTACCTGAACCCCTTCCAAATATTTAGGAATAACCAGAGGCATCTGGAATTATTACTACAATACACCTACAACTAGATAAACTAAAGTCACTGCAATAAACATTAAGATAGAAGAACAATACTAAAAGAATATGAAGGGTCTCAATGTCTTCGTATAAGACTTGCCACAAAATGATATCGTATCAATATCCTTTACCGCTTTTTTGGTAAATTTTAGGCAATGTATCGCCAACATAGCTGATGTCTTTTTATATAACGTCTTTTTACATGACAAGTCGCAGAATGATATAATTTTAGAAACTTTCTATGTTTCTTAGCAAAAATTTCAACCGTGTGAACTTGTTAGCAAATTCTAGCCTATTTTCCCAAAGTCCCACAGTTGGTAATTCTAACCATATATTACTTGTATTCTTGTATGCTTAGATTTCATTAAGTATGTCTAGATTATATTTTAGGATATACTACATATCCCCGACATTTCCCTAATATCCGTAATCCAATATGGATTTTGACCATCCCATATTTCCTCATTATCCGATATTTAAAACCTTGATAAAATGAAAAGAATTAAATGGAATATTTACATGTGTTCTGCAAATAACATAAGGCGTGTAGTTACAGATTCAGATTAAGTGCTACTAGAATGGGAAGCTAACATGTAAACTGTTTGCAGAAATATAATAAAGTACCATATTTTTTAGTTTGAAAAGAACATGGACCATGATAGAGATAAATGAAGAAAAAAGATCATGCAACAATCCAGCAGCTTGCGCATCCGAAAGAACTTTTCAAATGTCCTATCTAAATTTATCCAAAAACTTGTAAGGTTTTTCCATATCAGAAAAACCCTATCCCTCTGGTTGCCAAAAACTACTATAACCCTTCATTATGACTTAAATATGCCCGGTCCAAACAGGGGTGGGTTGGGGTGGGGGGGTAAGGGGAAAATAAATCATTTTAAATTTTATGTTACATCATACCAAGGGTCACCTCCAAGTGCTCTTCACTTAATATATACCATTAAACTGTGCAGCTTCAAATAATGTTATCAAGATAATACTTGACATTCTCATACCATCATCAAAGCAAAATTTATAACGTAAGCTTCAAGATGCATAAAAACCTCAAGACGCAGGGTGTCATCACCCCACCAAAAGAGGTGTTTATCTTTCATTTATTTATGAATTATTGAACTATAAACATTAAAAAGCTTGAAATAAAAATTATCTGAGTGAAACAACAATATTAATAAAAAGCATTACCCTTGGAATCGGCAGTTTATGCACAGCTCGCTTGAGACGTTGAGTTTCCATCCAGGCCCTTTCCATTGCTTCAGACTCCTCTAAATCTTGTTCACATGCCCCAATCCCCTTATCTACCTCCTGATGCTCCATCTCAAACATCTGAGACATCCGTCTTTGGTGGATCTCCCTTTCTAGTGAATTCATCCGCTCTCGATTAGCCTGACGTGCACATGCTTTTGTGCTTCGAATCTGAATAGAGTATGCACTTATAAACAAGGCATTGTCACACAAAAACAACAATCTCATGATGTGTACGAACTCATAATAAGTGACCATTACGAGAGAGAGAGGAAAAAAAACTATAAAGTAGGTACCATGTCATGTAGTTTCATTATGTGAGAATGGGGGAAAAAGTAAAGTAGGTAACCATGTCACGTAGTTTCAATATAATTAGAGGCAAAAAAACGTACATCTGTACCTGACCAGACCCAAACCAACCTGCAGTTTGAGCAGATTTTAATTGAGTTAGATACAAACAGTTGAACCAGTCTGAAACTTGTTTAGGTATAAGTCTATGGACTAACAGTTTCCATAATAAGAACACAGAACCTAAGCTGACATAAATCCAAATAGAACTCAAATTAATCCACTCTTTTGTCATCCTCATCCCAAGCTGAAAAGCAAACATGACCATATCCATCAGTTCGTCAAGCTATGAATTATCATAGTTGTGGGATGTAGTTCTCACTGAAATGGGATAAGGGTGGTGATACATTCGCCATCACCTTAGATGAGCCTTCGCTGAAGATGAAGGTGGAAGATACTAATGTCCCAAGATATGTAGTGCAGAAGACACTTTCAAAAAATTAGCAGAATATTGCAAAGCCATCAAGGCGACACTTTGATAGCAGGGGTTATAATGGCCCCCAGTGCTACTAAGGTTTGGAGTTTCAAAGAGGTCCTGGGTTAGAGAACCTTCTCTAATACCATGTTAAAAGAATGAATTGTTTCCCATTTTGATTTCCTTAATGTATGGATGGAAGTATGGAACCCTCGCTATACAAGAAGGTTAGGTTCTTTTTAGTAATATCTTCCAATTAAATTTCTATACAAGAAGATCAGGTTCTTTTTAGCAAAATATTCCAATTAAATTTTTTTAGTAGTGGTATAATAAATCTAATCCTCTAATCAATCTTAAAATCAGGTCTCATAATATTGTTAAATATTTAAAACATAGTGGTAATGAATCTATACAAGCTATTACTCGTTACTCCTTATAGGCAGTGTTTTAAATGTCGGCCGACGTGTCGAACATGTCGGATTTAGGAGCCAACCGACACGATGTGGAGCTTTTCAATCCGTATTGCGTTTTTAGAGTTCGTGTCGGATATATCCGGGGATATGTCGGATATGTCGGGCGGATATATCACGTGATATGTCGGTTATGTTGGCCGATTTTTCAGTCTAAAAAGTTGGCTGATTTTTTTATTTTTTTATTATGTTTGTCTAATCAGGTTTGAGTTTAAATTCTTGATTGTCTTAATATTACTTTGAAAGACAAAAACCGATAAGTTAAGGGAAATGGAAAAAAAAGACCGAAGTAATATCCGTTGCCCATCTTCTATCTCCTTCGACATCTCATTGGTCTCTTCTCTGAGCTATTCCTTCGACATCAATATCGGGCGATCTTCTCTATTTTAACCGCTAATATCATATTTCTCACCTCTTTTCTTCAACATCAACCCTAAGCATCATAAGTTATTTACTCTTTTATATGTTTAGACAATAGAACTTTTTAAGTTTATTTAGATTTTCTTTAAGATACTTATATTACACATATGCACACCATCCGACATGTCAATCCAATATATTTTTCATGTCCCCCGATATATCCCCGATTTCCGCTATCCGACATAAATTTTAACCGTCCGACATGAACCTGATATCCGATATTTAAAACATTGCTTATAGGTCAAAAACTTAGTATCAGTAGGAACTATGCGTGTGAGGTGAGTAACACCACCAACCCAACATCACATCAACCTATGTTCCCCTCACACTAGCAATTAGGCACTTGCAATTTGAATGGGGATAAACTTTTAGAGAGGACTAACTATTATGGTGTTTGTCAGTTAGACCTAAACCTGGAACATTTGATGTTAGTCAATTGAAAAATCCAACAAGAACTTAAAAACCAAATGCCCTTATTTTTAACCTCATGGACTAGAGGCTAGATCTAACTCTCTATATTAATATCCTCCTACTCACTTAGGGGATGGGGTGAAAAGATGGAATTGTAACCCTACTCTCCCTCTTTTCATTCTCCATGTCATTCTCTCAAAATTTCCTCTTGCATGCCTCCCTCCTCTTGGATCTGCTCCAGCATCTCCACGCTACCCTTTTATGCCTCAGCTTTAGTATTATCTTTTTCTTAGTCATTAATAGCTCCATCATCCTCCCTTATCCATCAAAACTACCGTCCTGTTAACTTTGTTCATCCATTACGACCACTACCTCTTCATCTCATAAGAATCATAAAGATGGTCCTCTTCAGTTCCATTCTCTCTTTTCAGTCAATAGTTAGCGGATGTATACAATCTCTCAAACTTAGTTCACAAAACTCACTTTTTTTATACTGAAATTGCATCATATTCCATAAGTATGACAAGTTATTTTGATAGTCATATAACATAATGTTTATACTTTATGACACCATTTTGATATTTCATGATAATTATTTACTAGCATAAAACACCGTGTAATTGCTTAAGAAACTAAATAACATTGAAGAAGATTTTATATATAATAACATTTGTGAAAATTCAATTACATTAATTAGAAAATGTAAATCTTATAATTACTTGAGTGAAGAAAACAAATCAAATGCATATTTAATAAAAAGTAAATTCATTTACGATTTAAATTAGATAAAATTTTCTTGACTTTCTTGAGTTACACAATATAATATCCTTTCTACATACAACTAGTTTAACATTTTATAGAACACTCCAAACTTGTTTAAACAATTGATTATAATTTAAAATGAACCTCTACAAAATTGAGTACATTTAATATATGCATATGCATATACAAATATGAAGATACATGTGTTCCATGATTTTTTGAGATCGTGTTTCTCATGTTCGTGTCAAATATGTAAACCCATTTAAGTGTCCTGTGTTAATCTATATTTCAGGTATCATCCCTCTAGTTTCTCAAATCTTGTTAGCCATTGCCCACTAAACTTTTTGAACTCCCAACTCCTCGAGTTCTATGCTTAGGATTAGTGACTTTCGATAACTTTGTGGGAGCTCTCATACAAAGAGTTCATAGCGATATAAGGTATACTAGTTTATCACATTTATTTAAGTTATGTTCAATCATAAAGATATTGGATGCATTTGTTGATTGTTATCTTGTTTTGATTCTTTAATTTTAATACATTATGAAGCGATAAAATTGGATTAAAAAAGGGCAAACAAGGTGTCCAAATTAAATATAAAGCATAAACCAAGTACTTAGAAATGACGAAAACTGGGTGAAATTATCTTTATTCATTTCTTAGTGACACCAACAACAATATAATCCAGCTCTAGAACAAGTTTTCCAAGCAAATTAAATAACCAACATATCCAAATTTTTACTCCATTATAACACAACTGCTAATATATCCAAAAAAATTATAAGCTAATAGTTAATGGCTACCTTCATATTTTAAATATTTTTAACGGATTTTTTGGAATATTTTCAAAACTTTTAGACATTAGTTTTATGGCTCCACCTCAAGTTGTGTATATGTGAAAATTTCCATATGTACACCAACATTCACGCACAATATTCCCGTCTCTGCAATATACATAAACCAATAAAGAGATACACGTATGAACATATGGGAAGGTTTCAAATTAGTAGATGCAAATGAATCTATGAACACAATGGTTTCTCCAAGGAAACTCCTAACAAAACAATTCAGTTTTATTATTTAAGGTATTAACATGCATGATGTTAAAAAAAATTTTGAAACTTCCTCATGAGAACAATGATTATGCAGATAACATAAAAAATAAATCTACCACCATCTCTTACTACAGTGAATTCACAGATATCATGGACTTGAAAGGATGTATTTCAGTACTTTACCATTTTTTGCTTGCATATGCATTCCAAGTTCTTCAAGGAAACAATTTCCCAAGTTGAACATTTTCTTTGCCATAAGAACTTGATTAATATTTATAAAAAAAAGGTTTTCCCTGGTATAACTCATCCAGGAACAACATGAAGCAAACCTTGCTCCTAGGGCAATGTTAAAGCATGTGAACATTACAACATATAGGAAGCACTTGCCATGTATATAAATATAAGAATGTCATGATCTCTATCTTCTGCAAAAAGAATATCATGATAACATAGTTTCCGAACAAATCCTAAAGTTCTTTGTGTGGATATATAGGTAAAACTATCAAGAAATATATATACACGTGCGAGAGGAGAGAAGCAATAATAAGTTCATGTGATAGACAAAAAATATATCCACTATAACTACAGCTCTAGTTTGTGACATGTGTTTAAACCTTTCGAAGATATCACATTCTAACAAAATTAAGTCTTAAGAGGAAATAACGAGTGTGCAAAAACTACTTGTTTCAGATGTCAGGCTCAAAGATCAAAGAGAAGACAAATAGAAGTTTGAGAAATGAACAACTTTCTAATGCATAAGTCAATACGCAGTTAATCATGCAAACATTATGTCAAATCTAGGTTGGTCCTTAAGACCAACTAGTGGGTTTAAATTCCACGAAACGCCACAAAGGTCTGTTAACACATAAAAGTTTATTTTAACTTCAGAATCATAGAGCGGACGTGCCCAGAAAAAGAGTTTGGGGATATTCGTAGTAGCCTTGAACATTGATGCAGCTAGCTTATGAAGGTACATTGTAAAGATTTATTTTTTCCATTTATACAAATGAATTTTTTGTTCAATTGCACTTAAATACCCTATAGCTTCCATTATATTTAAGTAAAAGTTTTAGAGACTTAAAGGCATATAAGTGCAACCAAAACAAGTAAGAATATATAAGTGCAAGTTATAAAAACTTTAGGGTTGTCGAAACAAGTGATTGTATATAAGTACGAAGTAGGGGAACTATAGGGTATTTAAATGCAATCAGGTCTGAAATTTAGCAAATTCCTTATTTACTCATGAAATTTTCATAATTCCATATTCCCTCTCCAGGCTACCTAATTGGGACAAAATCCCACATCACGTAGTCGCCTTATGTATATATTGGGAATATCTCGAATTAAATCAGGACTCATCTAAAGAAATCGGTATAACATATTTCCCTTTCCTTCTTATTTCTCAACGGTTTAACATTTTCTTCAAATTTCTTCATATTTTCCTTTTCTTCATATTCTCCAGCAGTTTAGCATCTTCTTCAATGGTTTGACCTAAAAAAAACTACAAAATAATATTTTTATGCTTCACCTTCCTCTTCATTTAGTACATCATCATGATTCATAGGTTCCTGCATTAACATCCTTTCAATCTCACCATTAAGAAGAAACCACTAACATGCATCAAGTCCATCCTAAATAAATGGTATCTTTAATAGCTTCAAACTCTTTCTTCCTCTTTTTAAGCAAGGTTTAATGCCCTTTTCTTCATTTCCTCTAGTTTGAAATCACTAGTCACTAAATGCTTATAACTATAATGCAACCAAGGAACAGAGAGATGTTGGATACAAAGACTGATGGAAAGTAAAATCTGGAATGAGGTACAGGAAGAATGGTTAGAGAGAGTTAAGAGAAAATAAGAAGGATGGTGGTTTTCTCTCCTAACTTACAAGATTTTAGAGGTGATTATCAAATTACAAAGATATGAAACGTTCTATCCTAACTTACAAGATTTTAGAGGTGATTATCAAATTACGAAGACATGAAACGTAAATACAAAACTAACTATGATTTCAATTGCGTATATGGACAAAGACCTTACTTTAAAACAATTAAATGAGGCTTTTGCATCCATGTATGGTGAAATGTATCAACACAATCATATGTGCTTGTCTTATTCATTTAGAAAAGTAAATAAGCAAGCAACTCTTGTTAATGGTGAGAAATAATTCCTAGCTTTTTTAGTAAAGAAATGTGAGAAAGCTTGGTCTTTGGGAGAAAAGGAGATTAGATAGGATAATTTCATTATTTAGGTTCTTAAAACTTATGAAACCAATAGTTCCACATATTAACTTAAGAAGATTTTGATTTGACGTTCACAACGATCGTACAACTGCTTAATGCATGTGCAATATATGTTCAACACACATGATTTTTATTTGTAGACTAAAGACATGTGGATCAAGATGAATGAAGTTGATCGTCCAATTTTAATGCATAATACATATTTTTACAAATGAGTATAACAAAGCTAGCTATGCCCTAAGAGAACAAATAAGCCTTCCCATATATAGTTATGCCCTAAGAACGAATAAGTCTTCCCATATATACATATTTTTACAAATGAGTATAACAAAGCTAGCTATGCCCTAAGAGAACAAATAAGCCTTCCCATATATAGTTATGCCCTAAGAACGAATAAGTCTTCCCATATATACATATTTTTACAAATGAGTATAACAAAGCTAGCTATGCCCTAAG
>BQKN01000950.1:352767-440540 GCA_022839385.1 Asparagus kiusianus
TTTACCTTTCCTTCCCTTCCCTTAGTAAACTCCCAAACACACCATAAAAGTTGCGCTCTAATGCCGAATGCAATGCAAACGTGAGAATTTCACCTATAAAATTCTCATGCGACACTCGCATACTACTTTTAAATTATTTTTAACACTTGCCTTTTGTTAAATCTATTGTTAGCTGCAAAAAAATATCCTACTTTAAATGTATCATAGTTCTACATTAAAATAGGAGTGTAAGTGGTCTAACAATAAATTTAACAAAAGGTAAGGGTTAAAATATTTTAAGAATTACAACGGAGAGTCGCATGAGAATTTTTTGGGGCGAAAAATTCTCACATCTGCATTGCATTGGGTATTAGAGTGCATTTTTTACAAAACTTTGTATTTAAGTGTGGAATTTTAAACTTTGATTATTTTGTAATATCTAGTAAACTTTGAGCTTTTAACTATAAGGTTTTAAACTTTTGCTATTTTTATACAGTATCGGGCAAACTTTGGGCATGCAAGTGTAATAAAGGATCCTTAACTAGCGTATTATCAGAATTTTCACCTCCAATACATTTTAAATTGGGAAAGAATCAAATCATACATATGGAAAATTAATTGTGGTAAAAAATTTATCACTTTTCTTTCCCTTCGGCTGTGTTTGGTTTGAGGATAAAGCGGAAGAAAAGAAAAGTAAAGAGAAAAGGAAAATAAAGAAAAAGAAAATAGAAAATAGAAATGTTTTTGCTGTTTGGTTCTTAGGATTATTGTAAAAGGATATTTGAAGGAAAGTTGTATTAGTTTAATAAAAAAAGAACCAGAAAATATAATTAATTTATATTATAAACAAACAGTTGTTTGATACTTAATAATAATAATAATAAAATACAATTAATTTATGTTATATAGTAACCAATATTAATATTAAGAGGTTTGCTTTGGTGCTCCAGAAATAGGCTTTTTTCAAATTTTTAAATTGAAAAAAATAAAAAATCAGCTAAAATAAGAAAGGGTATTTTCGTCTTTTAAAATTATCTTCTATTTTCTTTCTATCCTAAAAGCAACCATTCTACCCGAATTCTCCCGTAAAAGAAATTCCCTCCAAAATCAAGATAACGAATCTGCTTCAATTCGATGACGTCAACAGGTACAGAGAAGTAAAATTGTTGTTATATGCATCGAACACTTCCAAGCTCGGCAAAGTTGAGTAATTCCAATCAAGATCGCCGTTAAATTCATTGTTCGATATATTCGGATACCGAAGGCTGGGCATATTCGAAATCCTGGCTGTACCGGAGAATCCATTACCATCGAGAGAGAGGTTGACGAGGTGCGGAAGGCCAGAGATTTTGACGGATGAAGAGTAGGAGATGTTTGAGTTTGAGAGGGTGATTGAAGAAAAACTGGTTTGATTTTGATTGCAGCGGACTCCCTGTCCACGAGCAAACTGAGCTTAGGTTGCATCCAGACCAGGCAGGAAATGCGAGTTAGGGCCTATTTGTTTGCACGGAAGTAATTGTGAAGTAGCTGAAGTAAAAGAAGTAAAGACTACTTCTGCTACTTCCAAGCAAAAAAGAGTGTTTGGTTCTCTGAAAAACTTACTTCCAATACTTTCCTAAATGCTTATGTGGCGCCTACGTGTCATCCTTACTTCCAAAATATTTTTCCAATCCTCAATACTCAGAAGTAGCTCGGAAGTAGTTAAAATGCATATTAATTATGACATAAATAATTTTTTTATTAATATTTCCTTTATTAGTTACTTCTAACAACTTTTCATTAATAAAATTACTTCCTAATAATATTTCCAAATGTTATCCAAACAAAAAAATAAATGAAGAGGAAGAAGTTCTACTTCCATTACTTCTAAAAATATATGAAACAAACAAAAAAATGCTATTTTCACTATTTCCTACTTTATAGCTTTGAAAGTTACTTCTATAACCTACTTCTTACTTCTAATACTTCCATTATCCAAACGGGCCCTTAGTGAGGAGAGAGCGACGGCGTCGAAGATAATGGAAGCAGAGGAAGTAGAGGGAGGAGGAGAGAAGAGGAGCATGTTGAGGATGTTTCATGGGGAATTGAGTTCATAGAAGAGGGGTTTGGATGTGAGTGAGGGGGAATTTAAGAGAAGCTTCAGGTTCTGAAAATGGAGGCATCTTCAAATATTTTAAGAGAGGTGAGAATATTCAGAGTTTATGGTGATACTGAGGCTTTGGTTTGAGTTCCTATGATCTCGGTCTCTTCCCTGGACGGGAATAAGGTCTAACGGAGAATTATGCTTTAATGGAAAGTGCGAAGCTTTTTTTTCTAATGGAAAGTGCAGAGGGTTACATGATAACGCCGGTTAAAATTATAACATGTGATATATTAGTTAGTTGGAGAATTCTAACTAATCATAAATTATGTTTCTCTCCTAAATTCTATTTCCTAAAATAACTTTTTTACCTAATTAAAATCATAGTTAATTACTTTTTTGGGTGTGGAACACCTCGTAACCGTCAAATTTATCATCTAGAAATGAGAGCTATTTTTAAGGGATTTATTTACAGATATGCCATGGTTGTTCCAACAAATCTTCATGGAGCACCAAAGCTGTAGGCTAATATTAATTCATTGACTTTTGCAATTGTATTTAGTTTTTAATTTTTTTCCCGGAGGATAGTGTATAGATATTATAAAGGTTGTTGGGATTTGTATAACAAAAATCTTTATATAACTAAACCTACCAATATAACAACTATTTAATCTCTTTTCATTTGGTCCCCACATGCAACCAAGTGTGCAATTTTAACTTTGTTGGCCAACTAAACATGGAAGCTCATTTTATTATTTGGACAAATTTTTAAAACCAACCTATTTCGAAACTTATTTATCAAAATCGACCTATTTGCAACTTATTTTTCAAAACCAACCTAGTTTCAGCCATCTGCCTGAGACTGGGTCGATTTTGACCAAAAAACTTATGGAACTTCACGGGACCGTGAAGTTCCATAAGTTTTTTTTGGTCAAAATCGACCCAGTCTCAGGCAGATGGTTAAAACTGGGTCGATTTTGACAAATAAGTTGAAAAGATGTCGATTTTTGTAATTATTTTTGGTAAATGGGTTGCTTTTTAAATTTTGTCCTAATTAATTCACGTGGGCCCCACATGGAATCAATCTGAATTGACTTTTTTAGCAAAGAGAGTAGGGTGCCTTCTCCTCTTTGCTCGAGTCCATCGAAGGTCTCTTCGCTCGAGTCCCATGCCAATAGATTTTCCTCCATTTTCGCTAGGTTCAATGGAGGGAAAGATTCAACGCATTTTTCATCTTATTTTTCTTTTGGAATCTCTCATTTTCATTTTCATTTTGTTTTTCATCCTAACCAAATAGTAGACACTTATTTTTCTTTTACTTTCTTTTATTTTCCTCTAATTTCTTTCAAACCAAACATAACTTTTATACTTTCCCTACTTTGTACTTATATTAATACTGGCTCAAATGATTTCCCAAATAAGATGAATGTGTCCCCTACGTTCACTTTACTCACATTACCCCCAATCCAAAACAATCCTTAAGATACAAAGAAACATCATGTAGATTTTCTATCTTTAGGATTCGACTAAAAATCGAGATCAATGTATCCTTAACTTTTAAAGGATCACCACCACATACTAAAACAATTATGTTTTATTCAGTTAAGATATTTAAGAATATGCTTAGCTGCAGTCTAATACTACTTTTCAGGATTGGGCTGAGGTTACTTATTACTTGAGCAATAAAAAACATAGTACACAACTTTGCATATACAACACTACCATGCTATAAGCATATGGACATTGCTTCCTTCTTTCCAACTCCTTACATGCATGAGGTGACATTCTTTGAGCAACTACGTATCCAAAAGGAATAAGTCTCTTCTTTGGATCTTGTAAGTTAAACTTGACTACTACTTTACAAATATAAGTAGACCGAGATAATGCTATTAACCTATTAGCTCTATCTCTATAGAGTTTAGGTCTCAAATTATATGATGTCTCACCCATAGCTTTCCATAGAGAATTTGTTAGACAACGATAATTCAATAGTTGATAATATTTCAACATCATTCAGATTGTTTAGAGGTATTTAATAAAAGTTAATTTTTAGTTAGAAGTATTTGATAAAATCTTTTCTAGAGAATTTGTCAGGCAATCATATTTTTCTATTTTTTTAAAGACTTTTTGAAGGTTATTAGTAAAATTTGAATATTTGGTGTTAGTTTCAGATTGTTCAAAGGGCTGATCAAATATTTGAGAATTTTAGGATGTTATATTAATTTTTTTGCTTTTTGGGGTGTTATTAGCAACTTTAAATATTTGAACGCTGTAAATTTTAATTTTTTGGGGTGTTGTATGTAACTACAGATTGTTCGTGGAACTGTTAAATTTTTCAAGTATTTTTTTATAATTTTAGATTTTGTTCAAGTTATTTTTCATAATTTTTAACTTTTAAGAGAGATTATTTGTAAGTTTAAATTTTCAGGGTATTTTCTATAATTTCATGTTGTTTAGAGGTTCATATTTTTCATATTTTACGATATTTTTTTAGAATTTTTGGTGAGTAAGTTGTTCATAGTTTTTATATTTTAGGGTTCTGCTTGTAATTGCATATTGTTCAGGAAGTTGTTCAATAAATTTAGATTTTTAGAGTATAATTTTTGTTTTTTTGGAATGTTTTTGTAACTTTTTTGATTTTTTTGGGGTCATGGTGTTTGTAATTTATAGAAGTTTTAAGTGGCAATTTATAATTTATAGCTGTATAGGGGGTTATTTGCAATTTTTAAACTTTTAAGGATTTTTTTGAAATTTTGATTTCTAAAGGATGATCTGTAATTTCTTATTTAAGGATACTTTGTATAAGTTTTAGATTTTTAAGAATATTGTTTATAACTTTTTAGATTTTAAGAAATTTTTAAAGATATTTCTGCTATTAAGGATAGGATCACAAGTAATGTTTGATAGAACTATTTAGGTAATTCTTATAATTAGGATATAGGATCATTATATGATATTTAAAAAGTTCAAGGGCAATTTTGTTTAAGGAAAGTTCTTTTCAAACTCCCTTATATATGGTTTCTAAAGGGTGTTTTGTAATTTCTCATTTAAGGGTACTTTTTATATTTTTTAGATTTTAAGAATATTGTTTATAACTTTTAGATTTTTAAGATTTTTTTAAAGATATTTCTATTATTAAAGATAGGATCACAAGTAATGTTTTATAGACCTATTCAAATAATTATCATAATTAGGATATAGGATCATGATGTGATATTTAAATTGTTCAAGGATAATTTTGTCTAAAGAAAGTTTTTCTCATTTTAAGGGAATATGATTCTCATTCATTTTCTTTCAGCATTTATATGATCTCGAGCTTCTAAAAGTTTTCCCTTACTTTTATAACTTTCTAACTTCTAATCTATCTATATATATCTTTTATTAAATCTCTAACCATCTATCTATATACTATTAGGGGCTGTTCGGTTATTTCCTAAAAACCAAGAAATGGAAATGGAAAACCAAGAAATCTCCAAATAACACATTTTTTCCATTTCCATCCCTAAAACTCACCCACAACATCCAATAAAATATTATTTTCATTCAACAACTCATCCACATCATCTAATAAAATATTATTTTTATCTAACAACTCATCCACCATATCTAATAAAATATTATTTTTATCTAACAACTCATCCACCATATCTAATAAAATATTATTTTCATCTAACAACTCATCCATCACCCTAATAAAATATTATTTTCATCCAAACATCACTCAACTCATCTCTTTTCATCATTTCAAATCACTCACATCATCCAATAAAATAATATAACAATTCACTTCATCTCATTAACATTTCATTTCTTCCATTTCATCCCAAAAAGTTATGAAAACACATTTCTTAAACTTTTCTCACATCACCCAATAATACAATGACAACTCATCTCATCTCATTTCATTTCTTATTTTTAAGAATGAACCGAACAAAAGAAAACAAGAAAACTACAGGAAATATGTTTCTTATAATTCATTTCCTTATTTTTTTTGCCAACCGAACACATCAAAACTAGTTTTCTTAAAAAACCACTCACATCATCCAATAATAATGTGACAACTCATCTCATTTCATCTCCATTTCTTTGATTTCCTTTTTTTTTAGCAAACCAAACACTCCCAAAACAATTCTTTGATTTCCCACTTTTCTATTTCTTTGATTTCCCACTTTTTTATAGCCAAACGAACAGGCCCTTACTAAAAACTCTTCCCTTTAGAAACGCCACGTGGCAATTTCATATTTTTTTAATTTTTCTAAAAAAATTTAGTCAGCAAATTGAATCCGTGCTTCATTTCCAAAGCTCCCCTCTTCATTTCCAAAGCAAATTGAATTCGTTCCAAACTTTTCCCCTTTCTTCATTTCCAAAGCTCCCCTCTTCGTATTCGCCTCCTAAACTTTTCCCCTGTCTCTCATCTCTAGCTCCTCTCTCTCCCTCCCGCTCTGCGTTCAACCTTCTCATCTTCCCAAGTCCTCCGCCAGGTCGCTCTCAACTAAAACCCTTTCCCAATTTCGAAGCTCCTCAACTAGAGAAACCATCTTCGACCTTCCACTTTTTTGTAGGATTTCTGCAATCAAAAAAAAAAAAAAAAAAGAGCGGAGAAATGGCCTCCACCGGATCCGATCGCCGTCCTCCGTGGCCTCCGTCGATCCCGGGAGCGCCGGCGGTGGCGATGCCGACGAGGTGGCGATCACTCGGAAGCGATCTCGCCGCGTGAGCTTTGGGGGTGGGGATTTTTCCCCGAATTATTTGCCCTAAAAAGAGCATCTAAATTCTCAAGCTTCCTCCTTTCCCCAATCTCACGTCAAAGAACCAAAGCAATCCCTCATCTCGAAGCAAAACATCCCCACAATCAAAACTTTTAATCCCCTCAGCTGCGTTGCTTAACCTCCTCCCTCAAGAATCTCCTCTAAAATCCCTCTCTTTCTATATAAAAACCATACCAAGAAGACGAAGAAGTGGAGGCCATTACAGTATGCACTTTTAATCTTAAGTATGCACTTTTAATCTTAAGTATGAAATTACTTTGGCATTTATACTGTCCTCATAGGGGTATGCACTTTTTATCTTAAGTATGAAATTACTTTGGCATTTATACTGTCCTCATAGGCCACACAAGAATCGTGCTCTATACTTATGCGTGAAGATGTAAAAGAACTCAAAACTTTAAGATTGCTGTATTTTCTTCATTCAGATTGAGATTTATCTTTTATCATTCATTAAAACACATTGAAACTTTTCTTTTGAGATAAAGCATAATCCAAAATGCCAAATGCATGTTGTAAGCAGTATATTTTCCCCATGTTTGTTAGATTTTGTGTTGAAATTGGACCCCCTTTTTTTTGGTTAGGGCTCATGGTGGAGCTTCTGGCGTGTATTCTGTTGCTACCAATTCTTCTACTGGGGACAGAGTTGTCAGGTGCACAAATTGATTTATTCTCTTATTGTATTTTAGGTGTGGGTAGGGAATTATTTATGTGACTTCTTTGAGAAAAATTTGTGCACCTGCTTAAGTATTTCCCTTATTGTTGAACATTAATTAGTTTTTTTATTCATTCAAGATTTGACCTTTGCTGCTCTGGATGTATTTTGCAGTACTTCTGGTTATGTTCAACAGAGCAGCTCTGTCTTCATACAGTTTCCCTTGTGCTAATGTTATTACTCTCTTACATGTATGCTATTTTCTCTCTGTGATGCCTGCTTTGTCTGATATATGCTATTAATGTATCTTATTTTTGTTCAGTTATTTCCAACTTTTGAAATAATTGTTTTTCTCATGAGATGTAGACTGCAATATTTAAGCACTTCTTGATTCTTATGTAACTTCTATTTTAGATGAAACCATAAAATATACTATTGACTTATCAATTTTAATAATTTGTTGATTTTGAGCCTTTTATTTCTGGATATACAATTCTCGAAATATAAGAGGAGGATTTCGAGATAATTGAATTCAGAGTTTTTACTTCTTGAAGAGAAAGAGAGTACACTTGCTAACTTTCATGTTCTCCTATGGTGATATAACACGTCTCTCTACCATTATCTTCTCTTAAAGAAAAGGTTCAGCAGAGAGATCTAAATGAAGAGGGTAACGTGAGTTTGCCTTTGTCATGGTCAGCTAGGTTGTGGCCTCCTACGCACTAGATACTTCATATAGTTTCACCTACTAGAATTTGTGTGATCTATCTTACCCTATGAAGGAAATATGTTTTTAATGTTTGACAAAGAGGTTTTCATCTCAGTTTTTGATATAACTATAAAGTATTTATCGAATCAAACTTGATCAAATATTTGGACAAATAATAACCAAACTGTTCATTAATCATGCTATTGATTATTCTAAATTTATGTAGATGTGAAAGTAAACTGTTTTATGTTTACTGAATTGAGTCACATGATCAAACATGGATATGACTATCATCATAGTTCCAGGCTTTTTCCATTGAAACGGGCAAGAAAGAATAACCTTTTTTATGTCAGGGAAGTTTTGGCTGATGGAAGTTTTTGTGAAAGCATCTTTACATGAGAATTTGTCTCCTTTTTTTTCTTTGATCCACCCTGATTTTTCTGCATAAGTTTGGTGGTAGAAGTTCCAATGTGACTGGCACCTGAAACATTGACGTGTTTTTGTCATGTTTATGCAGGCATTTCACATTTCGAAACGGTCATCCAGCAGCTGAAAGCTCAAGCAGAGGAGGAATCCAGACAGGAGGATGCAAATGACAAACCTACAAGTATATCATAGAAGACTGCTAATGCAAATAAGGTCCCTTATCGTACTCTTTGAATCAAACTCGAACTCTTATATTTTTCATCAAGGAATGTTCCATGAGCTTGAAATAAGACAAGGGTAAATTAACAAACTCGAACTCTTATATTTTCATCAAGGAATGTTCCATGAGCATGAAATAATACAAGGGTAATTTGACAACCTTATAAGTTGCTTAATATTTATTTTTACTTATTTTATTTTTTATTATAGATGTTTTCTTTTTGTTGAAAGCTATGATCAATTATGATTTTATATCATTTTTTTGGTACATATTTTTTAAAAAAAAAGAGAAACATGCTTATTCTTAAAAAAATTAAGTCTAATAATTAACAAATTAGCGTATGTAAGCATATAATTTCTTTGATGCATTTACTTATTTTAGCAGTTTTGAAGTTCTTACTTTTGTGATTTAGATTTTCTTAGACATTTGAATTTTAGGTTATTTACCAAAAAAAACCTATGGTCCAGTAATGTTTTTTTTTATCAATTTATAGACTTTATTATTTAGGTTTTTCTTATTTTTGGTCACATAATTTAAAAATAAATTGTCAATGCGCACATGAAACTTTAGAATTAATCACTTTGCTATTACACAAAACACAATTAAAGTAATTTGATTTTGTCCATCTTTTTCTACCGCAACAGATTAACATTATCCAAAAAATATATGAATTCCTTAAATGTGGACATTAAGCTTTTCTAAATATATTTATCAATAATTTTTTTGATTATCTATTGACAAGTTTAAATGTGTTGATAGGAAAAAATGTAGTTACATTTGATGCGAAATTATACCTTACTATGAGTGTGAGTTTCTTTGTTACACTATTTGTATCCTAATTTTATAATACTTGCAGTTTGTAATAAATTTATGAAATATTGGGATAAGTGGGAATAAAAAGCAGAGTATGTGACAATGTTGTCGCACATTATGAACTCAATTTTGGTATTGGATGCTTTTGTATTTTCTTTCTTTGTCATTTTATGAGGTACGTACTTTTTTAGTTATTTGTTTATTTAATTATGAATATCAATAAATGATGATTTGAGTTTGTGTTTTAATTGTTATTTGCAAGATAAAGATTCAGAGTTTTGAACTTTGTTGTTAGCTTGAACGCTTTGATGCACAAGACTTAAATCTGCTAGGTGAAGAAATGCAAAGTTGTACATTAAATGTTTGTAAAATTAAATGGTTGAAATATGACAGTAAATGCAAACTATTATGTTGCTTTTGGCTGAAATTTGACACAGTTGATGCACTCTAATTTGACATAGTTGATGCTAATTTGACAGATTTCAATTCTTCCATGAAAAGAGCGCATTCTATCTTAGGTTGTTATTTTTTTCTACTGTTGTTTTGGACAGTTATGGTTTTTTTCTATAGATTGGTAGATTGCTCTCTCTTTCATTTTACAGCAAAAAAAAAAAATGAATACAAAAAGCAAAGATAGAATTAAAGATATTTCTGCCTATACAAGTGTAATTTTCTTTTCTTTCTATATAATTATATTTTTTCTGTTTCAGATCTGTTTGTTTTTTGTTTATCTTTACTATTGGTAAGTGATGAACTCAATATAATTTTACTAGAATGTATTTCTCCTATATTATGTTTTGTTATTTTTCTCCAATGGCAATGCATTTCACTTCAATTTTTTGTTCTTTCTTATGTTTATATAGAGTATGTGAAAGTTGGATTTTATTTAACTAATTGAGTTCTTCTTATGACGTATTCTTATGGTTTGATGATGTTCTTAAATTACAATCATATAAAATTTTCTTACACAAATTTTATTTGATTTATCTATTACATTGTCTCTTATTTTCGTCAGGTGGATGTCATACACCCCTTATATGATAGGTATTATATTTTCTTTGTTTTTTGACATTTCAATTTTATTTTACCAATTTCTTTGGAAAGTTATCAACGATTTAAATATTAATATGACTCGCACAAAATTTTCAAATATTATTTTCCTATGTTTCCATTTTTCCAAACCTTTCATTTTTTCAATTTTTTTAAGTTTACCCACTTTTGGTACTTTTTTGACATTTCACCTTAATTTTGAATTTTTTCTACCTTTTAATAATAAAATAACTCCCATCATATTTCTGAATACCGTTTTTACACATTTATATTTTTCAAACTATATATGATCTTAAACTGATTCAAGTTTTTCAAACTTTCTAATTTTTGAAACTATATATTCAACTTATGTTGTATCATTTCTGACTACTTACATATTATTATTGTTTTATTTTGTATTTTTTTGTTACATCAATTTTTATATATTAGACAAATCCGTGCATCGCACGGGCCTGAAACTAGTTTCTTCTATCAAATCTCTTACCACTGCGTATGACACTTGGCAAATTTGTCTTTTTCAATATTATTTTTAGCCCCATGTGTCATCTTCTCAAGCAATTTTGTGTAAAATTTTGCAACATAGGTCCTTAACGAATTTATATTTGCACCACTAAGCTTTAAGGTCTACCTCATTGTTTTCCCAAGGCTAAATGACTCATCGTTCTCCCGCATATCAATTTAAAGCAATCTTTTTTCCCCAATACCTCCCTTTTTAATTTCCCAAAACAAAGCAACCTCCCCTCGCTTATTGCCCTCTTCCTCTTTTTTAGCTCCCCATCAGCCCCACCTATGGAGCCTCCAATCTCTAAGCCGATGTTGACGGGCATCCATGATAACCTGATGTAAGCAACTCATGGGATCCACATCCTCAAATGTCTTTCCGCACTTGACATCTCCAGCATCCTCCAAACCATTCATTTAATTATCAATCTTATTCGAACCTCCTCAATTTGATATTTTTTAAAATTCCTATTATATAGTGCTATTTCTTATTTCATATACAATATCTCGATACACATTAGTCTTGAACAAAGCATAGGGAGCAGAGATGCTTCACTCTATTGGCTGTAGCTTTTGACTTTTTCCTCTTGAGGTAAGAAATAAATATAAGACTCTCTCGCATGGAACAATTTTGAGTTTGGGTGATTAATAATGTGTGCTTGTATTTTTTACAAATCACTGTCTCTCAGATTTTAGAGTTACTTGATATCATCTATTTTGTTTTGGTCTTGATTAAAAAGATTTGATTTTGATTTTGTTTTTGTTTTTTTACATGTTGTCAATTTTAAAAGTTTTGCAATTTGGACAAGAAGAGGTGGATTAGATCCTGCAGATTGATATTATAGAAAACGAGGTAATTTGGAGGTAAATTAGTTATTTGTTTGGCACATGAATGTTTATTTTTAATTTCAAATTTATTTACTTTTAATCATGATTGAAATTGAATGGTTAAACCTATTATTAATGTTCTTATCTATACTTTTATTCTCTATGAAAACAGTGGTACCTTTGTTGGTGTAACCAAAGGGTGAATTATTACAAAAAGAAAACTAATTCGTCTCGTGAATAAATGTTCTCGCGTTGATCTTTAATGCCTTTAGGACTGAGAGTAGAGACTTATGTAATATTCTATGCCACAATATAACTTTAGCCTTTCCTTTTTATGCATTTCTAAATTCTCTACAGTACAAAAGGTTTTATTTGTTATAGCTTAAAATATCATTATATGTTAAGGGATCATTTTAGTGTTGGAATATTTGACTCTTCATATTCTATTATGTGACATTAATAGCAATTTGAATTTGAATTTTAAAATTTAACTATTTTGGTAGTTTTAAGACATAACTACATTGGGTAGTTATGAACTCCTTGATGGTTGGAGTTCTATAAAGAGAGTCACTTGTCCACACACAATGAAGAATTTTTATTTTTGAATCAAGCCCTGTGATAATAGTAATCCATTAATTCGGTTTTGTGTTGTGGAGTGGACAAGGAAGAACAATTATCGGTAATTTTGGTGTTCATTGCATTCAACAATGGAAGAAGGTATGTACAACTTTATTCAATCTCGTTTTAGTATGTAAACGAGTGTTAAATTATGTTGATCATGCTATAAGATTTATATCAATTGGCATCAAAGCTATTTCTACCGAATTTATGATGCATTTTGTTGTTCTACCGATTTTTTTTGTGCAATTTGTTTTCTGTACTATTAAAGATTTTATGAAATTCGGAATTATCCTTTACCAAGTAAATTAAGTAGCCTAGTGGTAAAAAATTTGAGTGAGATGTCCAATGTCTAAGGATCAAATCCCCCCCCCCCATATTAATAAAAATTTTATTCTTCTACCGAATTTACAAATTTTTTTCCACTCTCTTAAATTGTAATTCGGAATTTGCAAGGGTTGTTTTATAATGACTTCTTTTGGATTGAAAGTTTTTTTAATGCATGTTTTAATGGGATTAATTTTTTAAACTTGTAGAATGGCCACAACATCTACAAGTCATGAAAAAATATATGTTAGATCTCATTATTAAATATGTCAATTCAATCCAGATTTGCAATTACATTTACATAAATCTCTACTATACCCTACAGAGAAGTAACGATTTATGTAAATTTATTGGGTTAAGAAAGCATATTTGTTTATAATGGGAAAATTTCTTATACCCACAGGCATGAAAATTTTCTTTATTTATTATCAAATTTTGTTGTTCTTAATTAAAGTACAAGTAAAGAATCTATGCATTTTAGAACCTCTACCCACAGGAAGGTTAAAAGTCATTACTTGAATAAACTTTAATTTTCATAGAATTAATTTTGTTTTATTTTAATGTAGTTGTTCCTATTTCAGTAGTTAATGAAGTCCCAATTCTAAGCGCTGACAATTTTTCTGATTGGAAGGACAATATCCTTCTAAAATTAGGCTGCTTAGATCTAGACTTGGCTCTCCATAAAGAATGTCCTCCTACTCCCACGGAGACTACGGAACCAAGTAAGAAGGCTGAATTTGAAAAATGGGAGCGTGCAAATCATCTCAATATGATGCTTATGAAATCTCATATTAGTCGAAGTATTCGGGGATCAATTCATGAATTTGATAAGGTAAAGGATTTCATGAAAGCAATCGAGGAGCAATTTATTGTTTACGACAAGGCTATGGCTACAACCTTGATTCAGAAACTCACAAATGTGAAATATAATGCTCGTAAGGGTGTGCGCATGCATATTATGCAATAAAGGGATATTGCTTCCCAACTTAAACCTCTAAAAATTGATATATCTGAATCATTTCTAGTGCATTTTATACTTTCTTCACTTCCATTGGAGTATGGACCTTTCAAGATCTCTTACAATACACACAAAGAGAATTGGTCCGTTAATGAACTCCTAACCATGTGTGTTCAAGAAGAAGAAAGACTTAAACATGAGGTTATAGAAAGTGTTATATAACAACTCATGATAAGAAAAATGCATTTAAAGGCAAGAATGGATCTGATCTGTTAAAGGTTAAAGGAAAACAACCAATGAAGTTCAAGGGCAATGATCCAAAGTGCTTCTTCTGCAAAAAGAGAGGACACATTAATAAAGATTTCCCGAAGTACAAGAAATGGCTCGCGAAGAAAGGCAATATCACATCATATGTCTGTTTTGAATCTAATTTTACTCATGTTCTTAGTAATACTTTGTGGATTGATGTTGGTTCATCAATTCATGTTGCCAATACTATGCAGGGGTTTCTAACCCGACAGACACCGACGAAAAGTGAATCAGGCATCTATTCGGAAAATGGAATGCGGTCACTTGTAAAGGTTGTGCGAATGTATCGACTTATTTTAAAATCTGGTTATGTAATAGATTTGAAAAATGTGTTCTATGTACCTTCATTTTCTAGAAATTTGATTTCTGTATCAAAACTAAGTGTTTGTGGTTATGAAATTAATTTTAATGTTAATGGATTTCTTTTATATAAAGATAAAGTTTGCATTGGTACTGGAATATTATCTGAAAATCTTTACAAGCTTGATTTAGACGTAAACTTTGAAAAAAAATTGCTTTCTTTAAATGTCGATAATGTTGGCAATAAAAGGAGTATTATTAAGGAAAACTCCTCTATATTATGGCATAAAAGATTAGACTATATTTCAATGAATAGAATTAAAAGGTTAGTAAATGAAGAGATTCTTCCAAATCTAAACTTTACTAACTTTAGTACATGTGTGGATTGCATAAAGGGAAAGCAAACTAACATTACTAAAAAGGGTTCTAAAAGGAGTACATAATATCTAGAAATTATTCATACAGACATATGAGGACCATCTCCAATTTCTTGTCTAAATGGTCAAAAATACTTCATCTCATTTATTGATGACCATTCTAGGTATATGTATTTATACCTCCTAAATGAAAAGTCGGAAGCATTAGATACTTTTAAGACTTATAAGGTCGAGGTAGAAAATCAATTAGACAAGAAAATAAAGATTATGAGATCAGATAGGGGTGGAGAGTACTATGGGAGATACATCGAAAAAGGACAAATGCCAGGTCCATTTGCCCAATTCCTTAAAAGTGAAGGTATTATAGCACAATACATAATGTCGGATACACCACAACAAAATGATGTGACTGAAAGAAGGAATAGGACACTAATAGATATGGTTAGAAGCATGATTGGTAATGCTAATCTACCATCATCCTTTTGGAGTGAAGCACTAAAGACTGCTGTGTATATACTTAATCGTGTTCCATCAAAAGCAGTTCCAAAAAACTCCTTTTGAGATTTGGAAAGGATGGAAACCTAGTCTGAGTCATATGCATGTATGAGGTTGTCGAGTTGAAGTGAGAATATATAATCCTCACATTAAGAAACTTGATTCAAGAACCGAAAGTGGCTTCTTTATTGGGTATGCTTTAAACTAAAAAGGATATAGATTCTATTGTCCATTGCACACACCACAGATTGTAAAAGCTAGGAATGCTAAATTTCTTGAGGATTCAACTTTTGATGAGTTTCCTAGTAAAATGAGAATTGAGGAAATAAAGGATCCTAGTTCATCATCTAAAGTTAATGAATTATTTGTTCGAAGGAGAATTGTGCCTATTATAGAAGACACACCAAATCAAGTTACTGAACAATTAATTCAAAATGAAATAGATGACTGATACGGGTGTATCTTCTCTTTAAAACTTAGCGATCCTCATGGGAGCTTGAGGATAGATGATTCTCATGATAGCATGAGAATAGAGGTGAACGCAGGTTGAAGCGTGAAACGAGATGGAATCGAAGAAGCAGTTTTTAGCTTCATGAGTCGACTCGACATGTTATGAGTCGACTCATAAATTCATCAGTTGACTCAACCTGTCAAGTGAGTCGACTCAAGAAATCAAGCCCAGTTAGCAAAACGGCTCTGACCAATCGACTCATCATTTCATGAGTCGACCCATGTGTCATGAGTCGACTCATATATGCACATGAGTCGACTCATCGAGGGTTTCCTGGTTTGTTTGAGTTTCTGTTTACATGTTTTCCTGTGGGGTTTAGGCTTGGTTATTTACCACTTTACCACCCATGTTGTTACACCTATAAAAGGGGTTGTTTAGGGTTTCTAATCAATCAGATGTAATCAAAGAGAGATTCTAATCAAGAGAGATTAGGGTTTAGAGAGAATTGAGAGTTTGTTCTCGATTCTAGTGAGATTGTGAGAGAGAGATTGTAATCTTTTCATACTCATAATCTAGAGAGTGTATTTTCCTTCGCCACATACTGAATTCTTCTTATATTTCTGTCATTCTCTTCTCAACCCACTTTTGATAATTCCGCGATCAAATGTGCTCACACGACGACTCGTATCAAGTTGGTATCAGAATGATCAGATCCTATAAAGAGGGTAACCTGTGTATGGTCCTTACTCGATCGTAATACAAGAAGCTAGGCGAGATCCTTATTTCATTAGAAGGAGTCCAGAAATTAAGGAAGGAGAAGATGACTGAAGGGGATAATTCAGCAAGACTTGATGTAATGGAGAAGCAAATCGAGACAATCGGTTCTACACTCAATCAGATCGTAGGTCTCATCAATGGAAAGGACAAAAAGGAGGAATCTTCTTCGAAGGGTAAGAAGAAGCTCAAAGAGTCCAATGGAGAGGGCGAGAAAACTGGTTCTGATGAGGAGGCCGAGATTATTAAGACTGCTCCATATCAAGGGGGTAAGAATTACTACCAGAACTTAAAAATTGATTTCAAGATGGATATTCATGTTTATGATGGGAGTGTTAATGTGGAGAAGCTTGATGATTGTATCGAGCGTATGGAGATGTATTACATTCTCTATGGATATTCATCTAAGGAGAAAATTGTGTTCGTGACTTTGAAGCTTTTGGGACACGCATTGACGTGGTGGAAATCCTACTACAAGCAGGAAAAGAAGATGGTGTCGTAGAACAAGTTTAAGGAGCTACTGAGAAAACAGTTCTATCCAGTGGGATTCCTTGAGGAATGTTAGTACAAGTGGTACGGCTTGCGCCAAAGATTCAATCAGACCGTTCAAGAGTACACGATGGAGTTCCAGCAGCAGACGATGATTCTAAACATCACGACGGACGAATACTCCATGTTCATGAAGTACATAGCGGGTCTGAGGAGATGGAGCTATTCACGGTCGAGTCTATTGCAGAGGCAAGCGTGAAAGCTATTGTCATCGAGGGCAAGCAAAAGAAGAGCAACGAGGCAAAAGGAGATGCAAAACAGACGGGAGGTGAGTCTAGTGGTTCCAAACATAAGGAGGAGAAGAAGGATGATCCAGGGAGAGCAGAACTGATTTGTAGTCACTGCAAGAAGACATGACATATCGCTGATCAATGCTGGAAGAAGTATCCTCATATGAAGCCAAAATGATTGAAGAAAAAGGAGGAGAAGAAGACATATGTAGTAGCACAGGGTTCGAAGGAAGTTCCTGGGATGATAGAGCCCAACAGTAGTCTCAATCTTATGATAGGGAAACATGCCACGAAAGAGGACGAAGACCCCGAGAGCAGCTCTTTGTGCTGAAGTTGCAAGTGAAGACCAGTTTGGTTAATGCTATTATTAATCCAGGCAGCCAAAAGAATTTGATATTCAAGGCCTTGGTTCATAAGCTGGGTCTGAAGACAGTCAAGCATCTGAAACCTTATCCATTGGGGTGGATTCAGAAGGAGACAGGACTAAGTGTAGTTGATCAACGCACTGTCAGATTTACGCTCCACGAGTTGTATATTAACGAGGTCACGTATGACGTCATTCCATTGAATGTTTGTCAGGTTATACTGAGCAATCCGTACTTGTGGGATAGATACGCGATCTACAAAAGGCGGGCTCAGAAGTACACATTCACCAAGGATGGTGAAAAGTTCATATTTCATTCGGCATCTCTTCCGAGGGGGCAAACTTGGCGACGGTGACGAGAGCGAAGAGGCTAGTGAATGCAAGCAAGAAGCTCGTCTCGCTGTGCATTAGACTTCATGATGAGCTATCTAAAAGGAGTTGCATGTTGGAGCGAAAGATGACTACGATGAGGTAAGAAACGAAGGGGTCGTTTCCAATTGTATGTCGATATCAGGTTCCTAGCAAAGCCAGGTGGTACAGAAATGATGGAGGAGCTCACGAGTTTCCTTAGCCGAAGTTCTAACTTGAATGGGACTTCAAGTTCCTAAAGGGGGGACTCATGATACGGGTGTATCTTCTCTTCAGAACTTAGCGATCCTCATGGGAGCTTGAGGATAGATGATTCTCATGATAGCATGAGAATAGAGGTGTAAAACAACACAGGAGAATACAGGTTGAAGCGTGAAACGAGATGGCGAATCAAAGAATCAAAGAACTAGTTTTCAGCTTCATGAGTCGACTCATAAATTCATCAGTCGACTCAACATGTTAAGTGAGTCGACTCAAGAAATCAAGCCCAGTTAGCAAAACGGCTCTGACCAGTCGACTCATCATTTCATGAGTCGACCCATGTGTCATGAGTCGACTCATATATGCACATGAGTCGACTCATCGAGGGTTTTCTGGTTTGTTTAGGTTTTTGTTTACACATTTTCCTGTGGGGTTTAGGCTTGGTTATTTACCATTTTGTCACCCACATTGTTACACCTATAAAAGGGGTTGTTTAGGGTTTCTAATCAATCAGATGTAATCAAAAAGAGATTCTAATCAAGAGAGATTAGGGTTTAGAGAGAATTGAGAGTTTGTTCTCGATTCTAGTGAGATTGTGAGAGGGGAATTATAATCTTTTCATACTCATAATCTAGAGAGGGTATTTTCCTTCGCTACATACTGAATTATTCTTATGTTTTTGTCATCCTCTTCTCAACCCACCTTTGATAATTCCACAATCCACAATCAAAGGTGCTCGCACGACAACTCGTATCAATGACGAACTTCCTTATGTTGAGGAAATTCATGAGGTACCGGTTATCCAAATCAAGAAAATTTGGACAATCAAGTTGAACTAAGAAGATCCTCTAGAATCTGAAAACCGGCAATACCTAGTGACTATGTTGTATATCTTCAAGAGTCTTACATTGATGTAGGACCTAAAAATGATCCTACTTCGTTTTCACAAGCCATTAATGGAGCAAATTCTAATTTATGGCTTGATGCCAAGAAAGAGGAATTAGAGTCTATGGAAAAGAATCAAGTATGGGATCTTGTTGAATTACCGAAAGGAGTCTCAGTTGTTGGTTGTAAATGGATATTCAAAACAAAACGAATCTCATCTGATAATGTTGAACGATATAAAGTCAGACTTGTAGCCAAATGGTTTACCCAAAAGGAAGACATTGATTTCCATGAAACATTTTCTCCTGTTTCTTCTAAGGAATCTTTAAGAATAGTTATAACATTAGTAGCTCATATGGATTTAGAGTTACATTAAATGGATGTGAAGACGGATTTTCTAAATGATGATCTTGAGGAAGAAGTATACATGAGACAACCCGAAGGATTTACTTTTGGGCAAGAGGATCAGTTATATTACAAGCTAAATAAATCAATATATGGGCTTAATCAAGCTTCACGTCAATGGCATATAAAATTCCACAATACAATTCTTCACTTTGGTTTTATAGAGAATATTGTGGATGAATGCATATATGTTAAAATCAGTGAAGGTAAATTTGTTATATTAGTCCTATATGTTGATAATATATTACTTGCATGTAATGATAATGACCTATTACATGAAACTAAAAGTTACTTGTCACAAAACTTTGAAATGGAGGATTTAGGTGAAGCCTCTTATGTCATTGGAATAGAGATTCACAGAGATAGATCCATAAGAAAATTGGGATTATCTCAAAAGGCTTACATTAACAAAGTTTTGGATAGATGTGGAATGCAGAATTGTGCACCTAAAGATGCACCTATTTCCAAAGGTGACAAGTTTAGTTTGGACCAATGTCCAAACAGTGTTTCAGAACTAAAAGAAATGGAAAACATTCCATATGCTTTTGCAGTTGGAAGTCTCATGTATGCGGCTGTTTGCACAAGACCAGATCTTGCTTTTTCAGTAGGAATGTTGGGAAGGTATCAAAATAATCCTGGAATGGCCCATTGGAACGCCGCCAAGAGGATAATGAGATACATAAAAGGGACTAAAGATTATAGGCTCACATATAGTTATTCAAATCATTTGGAAATGATTGGATATACGGATTCTGATTGGGCTGGTTGTGAGGATACAAGAAAATCTACTTCATGATATAATTTTCTACTTGCTGGAGGTGTAATATCCTGGAAAAGTATGAAACAAAGTTTAGTTGCATCTTTGACCATGGAAGCAGAATTTATAGGTTGCTACGAGGTATCATCACAGGCATCATGGTTGAGGGATTTTGTTACGGAGCTTAAAGTGGTTGATTTCATTTCAAAACCATTGCTTATTTATTGTGACAACACCTCTGCGGTTGCATTTGCTAACAACAATAAAAGCGGAAGTCGATCAAAATATATTGACATCAAGTTCCTAAAGGCTAAAGGTCGAGTTCGTGATCACATTGTTAAGTTTTAACACACAAGAACAGAGGTCATGATTGCTGATCCATTGACTAAAGCTATTTCAGTCATTACATTTAAGGGTCATGTAACCAACATGGGGCTCGTTAATGTTTAAGTGTTAATTGTGTTTTTATGTCTAGACATATTTGATGTTGTTAGTGTGTTATATTCATGACTAATAAAGTGTACACATTATGTTTAAGTCATGTGTTTATTGCTATTTAAGCATATAAAGTGTGACTCAAAGTTATATGTACATAAATATATTTATGAAGCTTCTCAAAAATTAATTATTTTACTTATTCGATTGCAACAAATTGTTTGGTCATAAAGTATAGTTGCAATATTGTTATGTCATTAGAATATTAATAGAATATTTGAGTCTAGTGGGAGAATGTTGGAATATTTGACTCTTCATATTCTATTATGTGACATTAAAAGCAAATTGAATTTGAATTTTAAAAGTTAACTACTTTGGTAGTTTTAAGACATAACTACATTGGGTAGTTATGAACTCCTTGATGGTTGGAGTTCTATAAAGAGAGTCACTTGTCCACACACAATGAAGAATTTTTATTTTTGAATCAAGCCCTGTGATAATAATAATCCATTAATTCGGTTTTGTGTTGTGGAGTGGACAAGGAAGAACCATTATCGGTAATATTGGTGTTCATTGCATTCAACAATGGAAAAATGTATGTACAACTTTATTCAATCTCGTTTTAGTATGTAAACGAGTGTTAAATTATGTTAATCATGCTATAAGATTTATATCATTTAGTTCATGTATAGCGGGTGGAATGGTTTGGGGTGACAAAAGCGATTGAATTTGATTGTTTTTTAAACTTGTCCGGAGCCATCTTCTTTTCTCCATCATTAAAAAATGTAATATCCAATTTATATGTTTGCTGACAAGCCAATCATGTAATATTGTAGTTAATATTCTCCATTTCTTTTATTGAAATTCAGGTGTCAAAACGTTGAAGTATACAAAGACCTAAATACTGAAGTGCACAGAGTTTTGATTGAGTATGCGGGAGTACAAACATGTGCTATATGGTATTGGAACCCATCTCTCTCTCTCTCTCTCTCTCTCTCTCTCTCTCTCTCTCTCTCTCTCTCTCTCTCTCTCTCTCTCTCTCTCTATTTTTTTTCCGCGGTTTCTTCTCTCTCAACGGTTATCTTGAAATTGATTGTTAAGTAGATTAGGGATAGCTCCATCAATTCTCCAAGTTTTCTTTAAATAATGACATTCAGTCATGGATAGCATTGTATATAGCTTTTACTCCATTTTTCTAAAGTTGAAAAACTATTCTACTAGAATCGTAGATTTGTTTGAAATACTTCTTTACATGATTAACTTCTCATCTAGCATATAGTCTTTTCATCTACAATGTTGAAATTGATGCTTAACCTATCTTATTTAGGTCCTTTTGCATACACGAACCATGTCGTAGATGATGCAAGATCCAAGTCTAATTGGTGACATAATTTCTTGAAATGAATTCTTTTCCTAAACATTTTTTTTAATTTTTTTAAAAAATGTGACATCTACTCTAAATTGGTTTTTATTTGAGCATATTATTGACTTTTTTACGTTAAGGGTGAAAAATAGATTCAACACAACATCATATTTCTCTCCATATTAATATGCTACATTCTCATTCCTCTTAAATCTTTGTTTTTGCTTATCCTTGTGATCTCTCCATATTAATAACTAATGTAAACTTTCTTAATATTTTTCTTTTCCTTATTATTCATTTGTTAATATTACTATCATTGTTATCCTTTTCTATTTCGAGGCATAGAAAAGGGGAAGTTAAGGGATTTACACAATTGTAATTAATTCTTTAGAGAATTTTTGACATTGAAAAATATTCTTAAGTTTATGACTTTCTTTACTTCATTTCTCTTCGATAGATTATGTTATTTCTATTATGCTTGAAGAAGTTGCTGTAATATTATTTAAATATTATTATTTTTATAAAATGGTTACTTTACAAGAATGTACCTTTTAGTCTTCCTTATATCTTAAATTCAATGTATGGTCTAAAATTTGCTCATGTGAATATGTTGTGTTTAAATTGGAGCTGGTGCCAAATCCATATAGCCTCAATTTTTCATTACAATCTATATTTTTCTATTATGTGCATGCAAAATTGATGCTGATGTTTATCAATTGCATTGTTTATCAGAATAAATAGTTTGCAATTAAGTTGAAACTAAAAACAAACAAAATTTGATGTGGGTAGAAAAATAGTTCTCAGAAAGATTTTATTATGTTTGATGTGGGTAAAAAAAGCAGTTCTCGGGAAAAGAGTGGAGAAAAATTTTCACGCTCAGTGACAGTAGGTCCATTGGAGCGGTACAAGACATTGGACCCACCAAGCGTAACGTGTTATTTGGCTCAATCCATTGCCAGTGACACTTGACTCTTAGGCTTACCTATTTAAGTCACTAAATAATTTTCTCATTTCTCATTATAGGACTATTCACCCTTGGGGCATCATAAAATTCATGGAACTAATATTTGTTCATTAATAGCCATTTCGCTAAGCTGATAATTTTCATGATTTCTTCCACAAGTTGAAATAAAAGTTGTAGATGGGTGCATGGTGACTTAGTGATTGCCGAAGCCTCAAGTCTAGACCATAACAAAAGTTATCTTTGGTGATCTGCTCCTTTCTAATCCCTTTTTCTTTTTGTTGTTTCTTGAAATGTAATCGTAGATATTTGTGTTGTATTTCAATTTGTAACTACAAGTGTTCTCAAGACCCATTTACTTAATTTCCATCTATTTATATTGTTCTCTTTGTTTGCGATGTTTGCATTCTTCAATGATTAAAACAACTCATAAGGTTATGTGTGAATATAGTTTACAACTCATAAGGTTATGTGTGAATATAGTTTTTCTGTCTTAACATAGTTTTGATTATTTACTATGTAACAGTCAATTAAAGTTAAGATATATTGACCTTAGTTTTTATTTTCTCATCTTCCTACAAATGTGTGTTATTCAATTTTCATAGTTCTCTTTTTTAATCATGGAAGCTGGTACGATGAAACTGATTTTTTTAATCAGGTAAGTTGTTATCCTAAAGTTCTTTTTTCCTTTTCAAATTTAGAAATTAGGCCAAATAAAGTTGATTCTGTTGTAATCTTGTTGTTATATCTACATACATCACATATCATAAGTAAGAATCGAACATGAAATGTAAGAGTAAATAAATAGAGAAGAGAAAAGATAGGGAGAAAGTGATCATCTCATCTTATTCATCTTCATTTCTCCATACATTTAGTCTTCCATGGCTTACATTATATAGATGTGGAAGAGAATACTAAAAGTCACAAGTAGGTAAAGAGACTTCTTCTAGTAATGTCCACATTCATTTCATTTATATTTACAACACTTCCCTTTGGACATTACTACATGATGTCAATGTCTCGTTAAAAACCTCGCTAGAAAAAACCCAGTGGGAAAAACTAGTCGAGGAAAAGAGTACATGACATACATACATTATTTCCATTACATTAGTTGTCTTGTTAAAAATCTTTCGCTAATAAAAACCGTGTAGGACAAAAACTTAGAAAAGGAAAAAAGAGTACAACTATAGATCTTCGGGATCCCAACTTGTGTTGCATTAGCTGTCTCGTTAAAAATATTTGGCTAAGAAAACCCAGTGGGACAAAAACTTAGCTAAGGAAAAAAGAGTACAACCACCGCCTTCAGGGTTTGATCTTCAGGTTTATTCTAAAAAATAATTCACTCCCCCTCAAGACAACAAATATTCAAATCTATGCATACCGTAGTGGCCAAGCACGATACCATAAAATTAAAAGTTGATGTATTAAGGGATTTGGTGATCAAATCGTCTAGATTGTCACTACTTAGAGTGAACTTATCTATGTTAATTTCATTGTTATTTTCGAGCGCAAGTGGATAAAAATTTTCCACATCTCATTTATGCAACACAAGTTATATTGTTCTTAGAAAAGACGACGGGGGGGGGGGGGGGGGGATATCCTTGTTTAATATGCCACACGATCATCGAATGTGTTTTCTCAACATTTGAACCTTACACGTTCGCATGGGGCACATATAGAGGAACAATCTCTGAGTGGTTTCAACTAGTAAACATTGTCTGCTTAATAGACCTCCAAGAAATAATAGTATCACTGCAAAGAAAAATATAACCAGTCAGAGATTTGGCAATATGGGGATAAGTCATATAACCAACATCAAAATATCCCACCAATGTCATATTTCGATTTCTTTTATAGAATAAACAAAGATCTCTTGAAGATACCAGAGGATATATTTAACATTATTTCAATATCTCCTTTCAGGAGATGCACCAATTCTTGCTAGCAAGTGTAACACAAAATGCAATATCAGGCATGGTGTAATTTGTAAGATAAATAAGTGCTTCAATAGCGTGCTCAAATACGGGACTTCGGATCCTAAAATATCCTCGTTATCTTCTTTAGGTTTGTATGGGTCTTTATCCACTTCAAGGGATTTACCAACCATTGGTGTGCTAAGTTCATGAGATTTAGTCATTTAAAATCTCTTCATGACCTTCTTCAGGTAGGTTGACTAGTATACCAATATTTCTTTAGGAACATGCTCGATCTGCAGGTCGAGACAATACTTGGTTTTTCCTAAGTTTTTTCGTTTCAAACTCCGTCTTTAGGCATGAGCTAGCTTTTGTAAGCTCATTGTGCGTTCTAATAACATTTATATCATTAATATAGACTGAGATAATACAGAAGCCATTTTCGAATTTCTTTATAAACACACAAGGGCAAACATCATTATTTGCATATCTCCTCTTCAGGAGGAACTCACTCGGTCGGTTATACCACATTCTACTCGACTATTTCAAGTAGTATAACGACCTTTGCAATTTAATGCTATACATGTTGTGATTCTTGTTTTCTCTCAATTCAGAAATTTTAAATCCATCAGGGACTTTCATATAAAAATATTAGCGTGTAATGACACATATAAAAATGTGGTCATGACGTACATATACTGCATATATAAATTCATAGTTTCTCCCATAAGTATTAAATTGTGGAACGTAATACAATCACTAATAGGAGAATATTTTACATCTAAATCGATGACGGGTCTCTGCGTGAACCCATTGTGCTATGAATCTCGCTTTATATCTCACCACCTTACAATTCTTATTTATTTTTCTTACGAAGACCCATTCATATCCTACAGGGATATATGGACTATAGGTTCAAAATACTTTAGCGAGTTCAGTTCAGCCTCAATTGCCACTTTCCATCTCATCTAGTCCGAGTGCTTTAAGCACTCTGCTACCGACTTAGGTTCTGGATCCAGATTATTTTCAGAGATAGGAATAGCAACTATAGAGGCAACTATATTATCGACAACTTTTATATTTCTATTATATATTTCTCTTTTTTCACAAATTTGTGGCCACTTTAATTCTTATTTTATGTCAACCAAATCCCCATCATTTCCCTTAACAATTGGATTTGGTCGTTTCGCATCTCCAATATTATGATTATCAAGTGCACGTGCAATTTACTAGAGATTTCGTCTTCAGGACAAGCCTCTTCCGGAGGTTATGGGAGTGACTGTCTTTTTATATTAGATTTGGTGTGTCGTGGACTTTTATCTTTTTTATTAACAAGTTTCCTATGCTTCTGGTGCAGTACGCTTCTGGTGTACCAAATCATCAATGATTTACTCAACATGAATATGGGGCTTAGTCACTCTTTTCTTAGCAGATTATCATGTGAACTTCTGGTTCAGTTTGATTAGTACGTGGATATAAATATTAAAGATCTTTTTCATCAATGGAATTTCTTGACATTATTTTACATTTTGGGCACTAATCTCCCCCTAACGTCGAGAATTAATCTTCAATAAAAATGCAGTCAGTATACCAAATTGTAAATTGATCCCCTAACATGGGCCATATGTATTAAATTATTGATGGAGTTTTATAAATAATATATGTACCTTCACCAAGATCCCATAGAGGTACGCTATGGTGGTGATATAGAAACATGGACTGCAAATAAAGAATACGCAGATGGGAAATGTTTCGCTTCTTCACCGCGTATTAGATAAAGGGGGAAAATTGTGATATGCAGTTGGTCGGATTTGGTTTGAATGCCCCATTTAATTTAAGGAAATCCGACAAATCATATTTTGCCCAAGATGACCCAATCGCTCATGCCTAAATTTAAAAGAATTTGGGTCCCTAAATCTCAAAAATCATCGCAACATGGTGTATTTTAGGTCAGACAAATTCTAAAGTATACACATATGAATAAAAACCACATAGGTTCACAAGAGTTTAAAGCAAACTCAAGATAAATTAAAATTGTCTGACAAATGCATATAATCCAAATATAGAAAAACCAAATAGTTTACCTTGACTATCTCGATAAGATCCACTTCAATGTCCACTACCTCCCCCTCGTCCAAGCTTATGAATATTAGTATGAATTATGACATGTGCTTCAGGCACTACGTGTGAACCAATTAAACTTGCATTATGGTTTCTCACAACAGCTGGTTGTGTTTTTAACAACTACTAATGCAAGGATTAGTTCATAATGCTTAATATAATTTTTAGTTGTACTATTGTAAGAGTACAAGGTTACTTGTTGAATTGTATTTAGTCGAGGGTTTAAAATCCAAAAATGGCTATAGGATAAGATCTCCTACTATGTTCATAGCCTCCCCCTTGTCCACGCGTATAAGTAATTTTCTGAATTGTAGCATGTGCTCCAAACACAACTCGTAAGCCAACTAGTCTAACATTGTGATTTCTCATCAATAATTTGTTATGATTATCTACAACTCTAAATGTAGATATCAAAACAGAATGCTTGGCATAATTTTTGGCCATGTACTGCTACTGGAGTACAATACTACTTGCATGGAATGGGAAAAAATCTTTTCGATCAATTCTGCAAGCTTCACCCGCTAGACAATATGGCACATGGTTAAATCATATTTAGTCATGTATTTGAAATCCAAAAAATTCCGATTCAGTCTGCCAGTTGCGTTTGAGGGAAGATTATTGGTTTCCATAGATTAAAGCGATCCTTCAGGGATTGCCCAGAAAAGTAAATACTTTTTCAGTGAGGCATTAATTTTTCACGTCTTAATTGATAAAGAGAAAATTTAAAGTGTTTGCCTTCTGGGCAAAGATACTTAAAGAATCAAGAGATATATTCGTGCAAAAATCACAAGGGTGTCAGTAAAAATAAACGTTTGAGGCCAAAGATAAGTAATAATTACTATAATATATCATGGGGACGAAAGATTAGTGCATGGGAAATTAAAAATATTCAAATTTTTATAAGATCACACATAATCACCAAAATCATCAAGCTCCTTTTCCTAAAGATCTTCATAAAGATTATCTTTCAAGTGTTTGCTTCTAGCAAACTAGTCTGATATTAAAATTCACACAAAAAATTTTAATGCTCGGACGATCAATGACCATCACAAACTCAAGCAAGTAGAAATTAAACAAAAGCATAACCAGTTTGTGCTATCCTTTCTTCTAAACTCAAGGTTGCCTAGATTCAAAACATCACCAAGGCAATTTTGGATAGAAACTAATATTGCATAATTTCAGTGGAGAAGAAGAATCAGTGCAATTAGCAATAAAAAATGGACCATTTATGGATGCCAACATGAGCTTTAAAACCCACAACTTAATTTCAAGTTTTCATGAGGCTTAGATTTTACTTCAAGCAAGCAAATATAATATTTAAAGCAAAAGCATCAAATTGATATATTATGACAATTTTTCATGATTGATGCTCTTTCTTTTCATACTCTAGACTAGATAGCTGGTGTGTTTTAATTCTAAGCTATCATCCCCCAGTTATTTTTGTTTCTCAAATTTAAATGAGATAAAGTAAAAGACATAAAAGAAAAACATACATCGATTGTATACCAATCAGGAATGATCAAGGAAATCCCCTTAAAAAGGAAAACTCCTCGAGTTCTCAAGTCTAATGTACTAGGAAATTAATGATTATGGCCATCAATGGACATGTGGAAAAAAAATCCAATGTATGATTTCAAAAGGGGAGGCCCACACAAATCGGTGCAGGTCTAAAAATTAAGCAATTATCTTTCTTTGCAGTATAAGCAATCTACTACTAGCTAGCATATACGAATGCATAATACAAATATTATGAAGTGTGGTATCGATCTGATCTTCCACTGAATTTTTTTTAAGTAACGAATCGATTCAAATTATCATCATTCTTAGTCAAGCACATAGAAAGATCAAGTAGCCACCAAATGCATGTGTTCTACTTTTACAGTTCATGGTTCAGTATAATTATTTGTTTTTTCATTTTGTACATGAGAAAAACACTGCAAAGATAAAAGAGTGCTGAGTAACACATGACAACTTCCAGAACAATAGAAAAAAAATGTTCCAGACGTCAAAATAGGCCAAACCAGTCCATGCAAAACTTACTTTTCCACATGAACTAGTGCAGGGAATTTCAAAATTTGGACTGTAAAATAATTTGCAAATAAAACTTTCTAAACGAAAGCAGGGATTCGAAATTTCACTATGTAAATGATAGTATTCTTATGATCATGTCAACATGCATTTCACCCAACTGGCCATCACATATACGAAAATCAAAAACATATTACAATTCAATAAAAGTTACCTTACACGAAAGATACGATTCGTTCCTAGAACATACACCAAAAGTTTTCTTTGTCATGGATTCAATGATCCCAAGATGGTTAGAGACTCATGCTGATAACGTGTTGTAATCTTGTTGTTATATCTACATACATCACATATCATAAGTAAGAATCGAACATGAAATGTAAGAGTAAATAAATAGTGAAGAGAAAAGATAGGGAGAAAGTGTTCATCTCATTTTATTCATTTTTATTTCTCTATACATTTTGTCTTTCATGGCTTACATTATATAGATGTGGAAGAGAATACTAAAAGTCACAAGTAGGTGAAGAGACTTCTTCTAGTAATATCCACATTCATTTCATTTATATTTACAACAGATTCCACACAAAACATGATAAGAAATTCATTCAGATATTGCCCATTATGACTATTCATCTTATTGTTTGTGGACAAAATATTTTCTTATTGTTTGTACAATGTATAATTTTCCCCCATAAACCATCTATCTTAGTAAACTATTGTCTTTTTAGGTCCCTATTTTTTAACATAACAATTCTATTTTTTTAAATAAAGTTATGTACATTATACTCTAAAATGCATTTCTTATTTGCAGTTATAAATATTTGTTGTCATTGTTTGTTTAAAGAAGTTAATTTGTTGTATAAGAAGGCATGCCATCCTCCTATATGATTATTCAATTATTATAAATAAATCTACTACTCACATATTGTTACAAAATTGAATATTTTTGGAATATGTAATTATATAGTGAAAAGATATTTCTTATTTTTGTCTTATCTTTTTGCAGCTTTGGATTCCATATAAAACGCTATAGGTTATCTATACTTGGATCTATGCTTTTTTCCTTTTCCTCTTCGTGGGAAGAGCTCTTACTTAACGAAACACATCTGAAACTAGAAAATTTGTGTACTAAGTTTTTAGTTTTATATGTAATTTATTGGTGATTATTCAAATACTTCAAACTTTCAATAATACTTTTAAAAAAATCCGTGCATTGCACGGGTCTGAAACTAGTTGCATTTGCCACTTGGCAATTTCCCTTTTTTAAAATTAATTTTTTTATAAATGTTATTTAATTGCTTATCTAAATAAAAAATTGTCTTTATTTAGGTCTCTCGAGCTCCCAAACAATCTCCCCTCTCAATTATTTCACCGTCTAAAATCTTATATCCCTGCCTCATCGGCTTCTTAAATAGCCATTCATCTACTCTGGTCATGTTTCCAATCCAACATTAAAACTCAAACCACTTCTCTCCCGTTCTCCCTTCCAACTTCCTTTTTTAATTGTGCACGCAACCTTCCAATTTCCTCTTGAAATTGTGCTTGCAGCATTAATAATTCTCTCCTTCCCACTGATTCCGTTTGAAATCCTCTCAAATCTCTTCTATCTCAATTAGAGAGTTCATTAGCTACTCTTTTTATTAATTTGTTCATAATTTCTAGGGATTCATTATAATTTCAAAACTTTTCAAATCACTTCAAACCCATTCCGTCTTCTCTCTTATCTCATTTTATTATGTACAAATTCTCTCTCTCTCTCTCTCTCTCTTTTTCATTCACCGTCTTTTTGTTCTTCTCTATTAATTCATCTTCAACTTTTTTCATGTCACTTGCTATATTTGTGTTTGGGGAAGGTGCGAATGATTTCCTTTTTTTTTTTTTTGATTTGTTTCGTAAGTATCGGAGGGTGATCAAAGTTATAAGAAAAGGGGATTCGAATTTTTGTAGGTCTATTGAGTTCGATTATTATTTCCATATTTCTTGATCTTTGTATACTATTTCCTTTTTCATGATCTTTGCCTACTAAATTTTCGAGCTTTCTGTTTCTGTATATTTTTTACTATAAGGGGGTGTTTGGTTGCACAATTTGAGGGGCTATTTGTTTTCCTTTTTTTGATGGGGAAACTCCGCCACAGGTCGTTTTCACCCAAAATCGTCTCTAAAAGAGGCGAATTTGGGTGAAAGTCTACCACAGTTCTGATACTGTGGCAGGTTTTCACCATCAAAAAAATGCAACTAAACAACCTCTTACAAAAAAGTTTTTTCAAAATGTCTGACAATGGTAATTCTGTAATTAAAATTTTTACGTAGATTTCTGTAAAGTTTGTTTGGTTTAAAAAAAATTACAGAAATGTTTTTTATAAAGTACAAAAAAGTACCAAAAATTACAGATTTAATTTTCCTCTCAAAATGGGCTGAAATCACCCAGAAATCTGACACATATTTACATTTTTTTATAAAGTTGACACTTTTCTATAAATTTAGGGAGTGTTTGGTTCAATTTTTACAAATTATAGGAAATCTTCCTATTTTTTATAAAGTTATGGGTCATTTTCTTATTTTGAACCAAACATGCAAAGTAAAAAAATTAAGAAAATTGGTACTTTTTGACTTCTCAAAACTTTTCTTATAAATTTTTTAAAAAATACAAGGAAATCATATTTTGGGTGGAAAACATTTCCTATAATTTGTAGAAATTGAACCAAACATCCCCTAAAGTTATATGACGTATGTTTCCTGGTTTAATTTATGAGAGAAAGGAAGTTCTTTTAGGATGCTTTCTTCTATTGATATCCCTAATGTTTTCAAGAATATAAGATTCATGGTCGGTAAATTTAAGTTTGCTTATGATCGTAACTTCATGTAGGGAAATTATTATATTACCAATACAATCTTTTAAAGATGTCGGAACTTTTATGAATACTAGGTTTTATGCACGTGATTAAATATCATGATTAAGTATATTTGGTTTATTTTCTTACAAAAATTTGTTTCTCGGTTCCACTTTTATGGTTTTTGCTCACTTATGTCTCTAAGCTTTAGCGTTATGATTTTTTTTTGTATTTGTTTAAATGAGTTGCACTCAATTTAAATTTTCATGTTGATAATTCTATTGATAGGAAACAAATATAATCTAAAATCAATTTGAATTATCATATTCTTTGGATTGACATGAAATCAAGCTTGACCTGAGAAAGTATACTATCGCAAAAGTGAAAAACACTTGAAAAAATAGGGTAATAAAAGGAAGATGAATAATTAAAGTTAATAAGATAAGATGATTAGCTAAAAGTGGGCTAAAATGACACAAAAGAGAATATGGAGTTTATTCCTAATCCTTGATAGAACTTTTAAAAAAATCATAAATTAAAGAATTACTCTAACTCTAGTACACTTTGATATGATGAAAGCATCCACGTAAGCATATAAAAAACTAAAAAAAATCACGAAAATAGCTTCTAGAGATTCCTAATGTACTTTCAAAAAATAAATTATTCTATAAAATATTCAAAGTGCATTTCATTCTTTTTATTTTATTTTTTATTGAACTGACATCAATTCTTCTACACCTTTATCTTTTTCGATAAAATTAGACTATATTTAGATACTGAAAAGGGATAGTAAACCTTAAATTGGAAGTTCAATTTATGTATCGTAATGAAAGAATATCAAACGACTACTCTTTTCTTTGCCAAGTTTTAAAAATTTAGTACTTTTTGTGATTTTGAATTTGTAAGGGTGTAGTTTGCAACGTTTGAAATTTGGAGAGTGTTTTCTAAAAATTTTAAATTTTAAGTTGGGTGTTTATAATTTTTATATTTCATGTGTTGGTAATAAGCTTTTGAAGGTGAGGATATTTTTTATAACTCTAGAATTTTGAGGGTTTTTTTGCAATTATTAAAGCTTTAGATTGTTTTTTGTAAAATTTAAGTTTTTAGCAGTCTGTTGATAATTTTTAGATTTGATATGTACTGGTTATAAATTTTGAAATTTTGGGATTTTTTGTAATTTTTAATTTAAATGATTTTTTGTAAATTCTTCAGAGGCTGATGTTAATTTTTATATGTCTGTTGAGAATTTTGAGGGTTATTTCTTTATAAATTTTAAATTTTCAAGAATTTTTGAAACATTGATGGTGTTAATTGCAGATATTAAATTCTTCAGAGGCTGATGTTAATTTTTATATTTTATGTTCATTATTTTAAGTTTCCAACATCAGGATGTTTTGTGTAATTTTAAAATTTTGGCGGTATTTAGTGTATTTTTTGGAACTTTTTGAGTTATTTTGTAATACATAATATATTATGCCTATTGGGTCTCTACCTTAACAGATTAATACTGTGAAGCTATTTCATGTATTTTATTAATCTTTTTTTTTAAATTATTGAGCTATGGGTACTTCACATGTATAAGATAGATTAAGATTTAAATGAAATATCCAAAATAGTAAATGATTGATGTGTCTATTGTTAGGGTGTTTTCAATCACCTAAGTTCAATCCTCTGCTAGTAACGGACATGTGTACTCTTGCATGCCATGCCCCGATCACGGCCAAGACCAACAAGGTTTCCAACTTAATCGACTCGCTGAGTCGACATTCCTTCATGTAGATTCGAATGACGATACTTGTCGGCCCTCTTGTCGAAGACGACTCACAATGAGCCCACTCGACCAGCTATTAGACACCTCATGAGGTCGACTCGAAAGACGTTACTTCTCAACAAAAATAGAGGATGACTTGAGCCTCGAGCCTCTCCCGCTGACACAACGTCGATGTCGCATTTAATGCTTGACAGGCTCCATCATACCTTTAGCCCTGAGAGTCTTCATGACTCATCGGACCAATTTTGGCACTGCCATGCCTCAGATTGTTTTATATTTAATGCTGAAGTGATCTCTTCTCCAGTCGCCAACCAACACCTGTAAAGCAGGAGTTGACTCAGCCGCCAGCCCATGCTTATTCACCGCTATTCTATGCTTGGCCACAATGACAATTTTACCCTTATACCATCAGTATAAATACAGGTACTATTCTTAGCAAGGGGATTTTCTTTTTGGATCTGATCTTTGATCCTTTGATCTTCTGCTTCTGTAAAACTATAATGCACACACAAGAACTCTCACAGTTCCATATTTTTTCCACTCAAGTTTACTAGCTAACTTGATCGTCGGAGGAACCATGAGGGAACCAAGCCCCGTGCTCTCACGAGTTTTTATATATGCAGACTTTTCAGCCATCAACTCAGAACTGAGTATTCGGGGGAAGGAAGTGGCCCCTCATCAACTTTACCCACATCCAACCGCGGATATAATTGATTGTGTGATCACTTAATATCAACAGCTTGGCACCCACCATGGGGTTACTTTCTTTTTTGAGAAAACATGTCTGGTTTTGAGCATGGATCTAACCAATCTCACCCTATAGAACCTCATCAGAACTATGTTACTCGAGCCCAGCTTGAAGAAACAGCTCAGAAGATTTCTTAATCTCTCCAAGAGCAATTCACTACCTTTACTAGCGGACACCTCAGCCGGCTTCCACAGCCGAAGCAAGCTGCTTTAGGTATCCCCCCACCCTCTGAAGATCAACAATCGCAGACTCACCCTTCTAGCACAGCACATAGTCCCACCTCAGACTCCTTATGTTGCTGCCAAGCAGTTGAAGGATCACGTTGAGAACGCTACCCTGCCACTTCATCGGTCAACTCGCCTCGAGAACCTCACCGACGTATCTTTCCATCATCATCAAGAAGTTATCGACAAGAGTTCTGGTCCTAGTCACCTCGGAGATCGCACTAGGGGAGTGGTCTCTAAGACTCTCGCCTACCATCGTGCTTTTCCGACTCCTTTTGATACCGTAGGAGCTTTTGGATACGATCAGGTATACCGACCGATCACGGAAGCCATCAGGGGGAACACCCCTCTTTCAGATGACTTTATAAATGCCCCATGTGAGAAGTTCAAGATACTTCATGTGAATAAGTATAAGGGCGAAGGAGACCCCTCCGAACATGTTCAAAACTACTATGACGTAATGAGTAGGCTCCAAGCATCGGAAGCAGTTATCTGTCAATGCTTTCCCATATTTCTTTTAGAGAGTGCCAAGCTCTGGTGGAACGCTCTTGAGAAGAAGTCTATCAGCAGCTTTTAACAACTCAGTCGGAAGTTCATCCACCACTTTCTGACTGATACTAAGCAGAAGCTACCCCCTCATGTGCTGATCTAGACGAGGTAGGGGCCCGGAGAGAGCCTTCGAGCCTACTTCAAAAGTTTCCAAGCGAAGAGGTTAGAGGTCAACGATCTAGGTAGTGCGGTCACTATGACTGCTCTTGTGGCCGGCTTGCAGACAGCGAGTTGGTCGACTCGCTTGCTAAGAAGCCAGTCGCCAACTATGAGCAAGTTATGGCCAAAACTCACGGGTATATGGCCATGGAGGATGCCCGAGCTTATAAGATGGCATCCAGGCCACAGAGACCTCCACAAGCATAGCTTCAGTAGCACTAGCGCCACTTGCCCCGTCAACTCCAACAGTAAAACCATTATCGTCGACACCAGAGTCGACTAAAATTCCCCTTGCAAGGCAGGAGTGGCCAAGAGACCCTCCGAGAGTCGATCCCACTCTAATTGGTCCAACAGGAGGGACCGACAGAGAGACCAGGCACCAAGACTAGCTCTAACAGTCTTCAACATCTTCCTCACTAATGCTCTCGCCATGGTCCAAAAGAAGGGACACCTTAAGGAGCCTGCTACTCAGATGAGGTCGAATCCATGAAACCACGACACCAGGCAGTTTTGTCGGTACCATAAGGATCATGGTCACCTCACCAGTGACTATCGTATCCTCAAGAGGGACATCAAAGATTTGATCGAGAGAGGGTACTTGAAGAATCTTGTCTCTCAGAGAGGCCACAGGAAAGCTACCCAGCTAAGGCGGATAGGAGATCCCGCTCGTGGTCACCTCGTCCTCGACCGCGCTGAGATAGCGGACCCCCGGAGACCAGTCATAAGGGGACCATCAATATGATCATCAACGATCCCACTGCTAGAGGGTCATCCAAATATGCCCAGAAGATATATGCCAAGAGGGCATTGCAGGTCGACCAAGGCGACAAGAGGACAAAGGTGTAGGAGCCCATCTCTTTTAGGGACGCCGACCTGCAAGGCGTTAAGAAGTCTCATGACGACCCTATTGTCATAATAGCAGGGATCGATAGCTTCTAGGTGAAGCAGATCATGGTCGACATAAGGAGCTCGGTGAACATTCTATATACCGATTCTTTCAATCAGATGGGTATCGACAAATCCCTCCTGCTACCCTATAGAGGTCCCCTCATCGGATTCACCGACCACTCTCTTTTACCAGGAGCAATGATTACTCTCCTCCTAACAGTCGAAGAGTATCCTAGGCAAACCACTGTTCAAGTCCAGTTCTTGGTGATGAATCTCAAGTCAGCCCACAATGTCATCTTAGGTTGAACTGCCCTTCATCTTCTGCGGGCTGTTCCTTCAACTTATCACCAGATGATGAAGTTTGTGACTCATAATGGAGTCAGAGTCGCCAGGAGCAACCAACGAGAGGCCAGGTCCTACTACCTGCTCTTAACCAAGGGTAAGGGCATGCAAGGCGTCTTGCCTATTGAGAAAGCCTACCTCTAGTTAGAGAAAGCAACTCAGCGGCAGAGGATGATTGTTTGTCGAAAAAATTTAAAGAAGAAATGAGAGGAAATGAATTTGTATTAATCTTCCTGACTGACTTAGGAAAAGAATAAATACAATCTCTCACAGTAATCTCTCTCTAACTGACTTAGAAAAAGAAATTATAATTTCTCTTATCGGTTTCCCGATTTACAAAAGAGAGAAAGATCGACGAAGACCTTCCCCTTTGTTTAAAGCTGAGTTCTTCTTGATGGCGATGAGAGTTTGATTCTTGTATCCCGTTGACGATCCGAGCACCTCACTTCGTGGAATGTTCGTCTATTCCTCTTGACCTTGACGTCGGGAAGAACTTGCAAGGTAAGTATAGAACTCTAAAATAGTTTATGAACTCTATGAAGGAGTTGATTTTAGAAAGAAAATTAATCATTTTTAGCTAAAAATAATTTAGTAACCAATCTCTAAGTTCTTCAACCGAAACACGGTTCAAAAAGCCAAGGAAAATTGCTCCAAAGCTTCAACAAAATTCTTCACAAAAGCTCCAAAGAGTGCTAACCTCCAAGATGATCTAAAAAAAATCCTTTTGTAGTTGACATCTCAGCTATTTATAGGGGTTTAAGGGATATAACCGACCCCTTAAATCACTCCTCAATGAGAGTTTAATGCCCTTAATACGTGCAAATGGTTTTGCAACCGTTTAAAACATGTTGAATAGGTCAAACACGAGGTTCCCATTCTAAAAATGACCTTCGCGTCTAACTAATGAAACACAAAGCTGAGCTTCATGCTTGAAGCTTGGAACATGGTAGTGAGCTCCGCATTTTAAATTTGAAACGCGGAGGTGAGCTCTATGTTTTGAACTTAGAACACGGTAGTGAGATCCGCATTTTGAACTTGAAACGCAGAGGTGAGCTCCGCATTTTGAACTTGAAACATAAGGATAACCCTCACGTTTTGGTTTGAAGAGATTGTTAATTTGTAATCTCTTTTTTCGAGTACTGTAAGGATTGTCATATTGTAATCCTTGTGTTCGGCTCTTTGAAATATAAGAGTCGTCAATTTGTAACTCTTATATGTTGTTATGAAGGTCGTCATATCATAACCTTCGTCTGTTGATGTGGAAGTCATTAGATTATAACTTTCGTCTGTTGATGTGGAAATCGTCAGATTGTAACTTTCATCATCTATTGTCATAAAAATTGTTAGATTGTAACTTTCATCAGTCGATATGAAAGTTATCATATTATAACTCTCATCATTAGTGCTTTATGGGAATTAGCTATCCATAGTAATTTTTAGATAGCCTACAGAACCCTCTCTAAAGTTTTCAAAAGTTCGCGGTTGACTGAAATAAATTTTCGTAATACTTTGAATCTTAATTTTGATCTTGGAGTTGTTGATTCCTCATCATGGAAGACTTGTTCACTACATCCGCTTAGAAGGTATCATGAACTTGGTTGAAGGTATTTGCTACTAAAGACCTGTGCGAGGTGAGCACCATGCTTCTACTTCTGAAATACGGAGGTGAGCCTCGTGTTTGTCTTTGTTAGGTCTCATGTTTATGAGCCTACTCCGTAATCTTGTTTTGATGATCACAAACAATTCCTAACAATTATGTCGAGTGTTTATATTTATTTTGTTAGATAATCTACACAAATATCCAGTTGGATGATGGATGGATTGCGCCACAACGATCATATCAAATGGAGGTTGACGGATTGTGGTATGAAGCTATGCATTCAAGTCGAGATCCAAGTTCAAGCTTCATCCGTAAGTGTACCAAGACGAGCATATTGAAGATCTATCAAGCTTTGGTATATTAGTTGTTTTATAGCGTATATTGTGTGAATATACTTTAAGCTCATTCTATATATATACACACACACAATTTTGATTTTATTACAAAATGAGTTTATTTGAGAAAACAATGCAATATTGGTTTATTAATCTTGTTTACATTACATTCATGTTTTATAACGTTTATAAAAACATTCTATAAAGTTTCCATATGTTCTTACAAGTCAAACTTCATTTTCAAGATTCATCAAAGACATGTATTATATATATTTTTGATAAACGTTGAGTTTTCACAAATAGTTTTCACAAATATGAGGACCTTTTTGCAAAATTTATTTTCAAACAAGTTTTTCAAAAGGTTTATAAACTATTTAAAAAGTTTCACATTTTTTAGAATTTTTTTACTATTTTTACAGAGTCTTGAAACTCAATTTCAAAATCGATTCAGGCTAATAACCTGTTATCAGTCGACTAGTCAGTCGACTTATGTGTCAACTGATGAAAGTGTTTGCAATCATCAAAAGTCTCTGTTTTATTTTGGTCGACTGATGATCCATCAGTCGACTGATAAAAGGTCATCAATCGACTGATAAGCTATCGATTGCCTGTAACGGTCAGCTCATCAGTCGACTGATGAAACCCGTCAGTCGACTGATAGCTTTCCAACAGCTAGTTTTGTGCAGTTTCTAGATTTTTGGTTTTGAGCTGTTTTGTCTTTTTTCTCTGGGTTTTGGCTGATGTCTTGAGTGCCTATAAATACCCTAGTGCATTCACCTCTTATGGTAATCAAGAAAATTGTTTTAATCAAGTTTTGAAAGAGTTTAGTTTGTGTTTAAGCATTGTTTTAAGTTTGTTTCAAAAGATGAGTTTTTCACAAGGAGGAAACTTTTGATTTCAACCAAGGAATTCATTCTCATCATCTATCTACAGCTCATTGTGTTTATAGAGAAGATTTCTAACTCTTTTATCTAGCTTATTTATCTTTTAATTTTTATATTCATATCTTAGCTAGTTTTATTTGAGTTAGAATTTTATTATTCTTATTTGATACTCACACCTCAATTGAGCTTTTAATATTATTCATACAATATATTGTTGGGTTGTGGTGAGTGATTTAGTGAGAGTGAGCTTCATAGTATTCTCATTTATTGTTAGAGAACAAATCATTGTATTTGAGCCTTATTGTGAGAGTTCACCTTGTAATACACATTTACACCAAGAAGAGTGTGTAGTGAGGACGTAGTCGATACCAAGAGGAGTGTCGTTGGTAGTAAAGCCTAGAAAGAGGTAGTAAAGCCGAGCACTTGAGGGAGACAATACGTGAGGACCAACACTTAAGGTTGTAGTTTGTGTATATACATTATGAGAGATTTGTAGAGTCTTTGGTAAGCTAGAAAACCGAGTGTGTAGAGAAGTTCCAGCTTCCAAACCGGGTGTGTCGATAGTGGAGTTATCCTCGGGAGTGGGGAGCGGAGACGTAGGATGGAAGGTCCGAACTCCGTGATCATTTTATTGTGTTTGGATTGTTCTTTATGTCCACTATTTGTTTATATACATTTTTATTTATTTTCCCCTTTGCATTTACTTGCATATATCTTATTGAATATAATCATTGTTAGGATATATTTGTTAATTAATTTTAATCGGTATTAATATCTAATAAGATTAGCAATAACCCTATTCATCCCCCTCTAGGGTACTTTCAATTGGTATCAGAGCTTGGTGCTCTTTGATTTGAGGTCTAACCACCTTGAGTTAAAGATCCCTTATTCTTATTATTGTTGCTAATCTTATTTTGATATTATTCTCCTTGCTTGCACATTTATTATGGATATGCATGGTAACCCTTGTTTAGGCTATGATATAAATGTTGCTCCTTTATTCAATAATTTTTCTTATGCTCAATGGATGTTTAGATTTGAAATATTTGTTAGATCTAAACATTTAGATTTAAAGGAAGTTATTGATAATGCTTACATTATGCCCACTTTGGAGAAATCCAAGTGGAGCAATCATAATAAGAAAATGTTTATCATGAACAAGTTATTGTTAGATTTTATGCTTAAAGCTTTTGAACCATCTATATCTAGCAAACTTGTTTCTTTTGATAGTGCCTATTTATTGTGAAAATATATAGAGGCATGTCAAGGTAACTTGGAGGAGATTCAACGGATTCTGATAGACTCTACTTCAAGTAATATTGGAGCTTCATCTTCATTGTGCACACGACCACTAAGCGATAGTCCTAGTGAGGTATATGAGTCTGATCCCGATGATGATCTATCCATTTATGAACTCGCATGTGCTTATGATAGATTAATGAAAGCCTATAACAAATTACATCATAATTTTGTAGATTTAAAAAGTAAGCATGTTATTTTAAAATCCGATCATGAGGCACTAGCAACTAAGTTTGATATCATTGCTAATGAAAATGTAAACCTTAAAGAAAGCAATGAAAAATTAAAAATGGATATTGCTAGTTTATCTCATGAGAAAAATAATGTCATATTAGAAGTAGAAACAATTAGGAATGAATTTAATTCTTTTAAAATTAATCATGTTTGTTCTACTTCTATTGTCAATAATATTATGTCAAATGATGAGTTGAATAATATTAAAGATCACATTTCTTCTTTAGATTCAACTCTAACTAAATGCATTAATAATCATAAGAAGCTTAAGAATATGTGTGCTAAGTATAAAGTAAATAAGTCCACTTATTATGCACACGTATATAGCAAAATTTATAAGTGTTCTATTTGCTACCGAAAAGGTCATCTTGCTAAATTTTGCTATGATGCACATAAACATTCTAATGATACTATTTCATGTGCATCTCATAAAGTTTCTACATCTCATACACATGCATATGCACATACTGCACATCATAAACATGCTCATGTGTATAAGTGTGAGTTTTGTGGTCGTTTTGGCCATTTGGCCAAATTTTGTTTTGATTTAAAAAATGTTTCTCATTTTCAAAAATCTTCAAATAAATTACCTTTATTTGCAAATGACTTCCGTGCACCACCATTTGGTCAACACAAACCTTTTAGACCCTTTCATTGCACACATTGCAATTGAAAAGGTCATGTATATGAATTTTGTTTTGATCGTATACACGCACCATATATATCCAAAAGGGATCATAACCCTAGGGCTTTGAGCTTTAATGATAGGGGTCATGTCCCTAGAATCTTCGGTACCAAGAGTAATTGGGTGCCAAAACATGTTTAATTCTTTAAGAACAAATTATTAATTTTTAAAAATTTTAAGTTCTTAATGATGATTTTTTTCTTTTGCAAATAATTTTTAAAATCTTTAAAAGAATGTATTTTAAAATATATATATATATACGTCTTATACTATTGATAAATCAAAATGATTTTTTTAAAAACCATAGTTCATGTTTCTCATGTGTTTTACAGTCTTGGTTTGAACTATGATGTTTTTTTATTCATTTTGATGTGTTTGTGCTTCATGGGATCATTATAAAACACTCTTATGTTGATTTTTATGTGTTTGAGCTTCTGAATCATCTATTTGTGGTTTATAATGTATTCTTTATATGGTTTGATCAAGTTTTACAAAGAATATTTCTTTTATTGATCAAACATTTTTTTTTTGGAGATTTATGTTTTAGCAACCCCCCGGATTTATTGATCTTTCACTTCATAGCATGTTCACCGGGTATTCATATGGGTTGAAACAAGCTTTTCTTGTTTTTGTCGAAAATGAGTATATTGATCTTTTATGTATTTATGCAAAGCATATTAATCTTTGATCTTTATGGATATAACTTATAAATTTTTTGATAAGTTTTCTTTGTGATCATGTATATAGGAAAGATGTGTCCATTATTTACATTGATACAAAATATTCCTTTAAGTGGACATCTTTGTTTAACGTCTTTGCTTAGAGATTTTTTGTGACTTGAGAATGTTTGTCATTTGAATCATGTATTTGCTCAATCATCTTTTTTTTTTGTTAAAATGAAACTTTATGCTTTTTCATGAACAAGATTTTGGTTTTCATAAGTTTTCATGAACTTGTACTTTGTTTTTATGTATTAAGACACCATTCTCATAATAATGTATTTATATATGTTCTTAATCAATCATAATTTATGGTTTGATAACTCATGAGTTTTCTTTTGGATTTATTAACAAATCATTTGATTCTTGATTTGTGATTTTTTTGGGAATTTTTTTTTTGTTTTTGATATATATCCTATGGATATATATCCTATGGATATATATCTATGTGTTAGACCCTTGTGACACTTTGTATTAATGATACACATATGAGTGTTTACTTGGTCTTGTATGTGAGTGATGTTTAGCATACTTTTATCTATACTTGCTCACATATGTTTGCCATGTTCATAATTGCATATTTTCCATATGGTATTTTGATAGGGGGAGCAATCCCTATATCTTTTTTTTTTGTTTTATACTCACCCGTGCCTTTATGATAGGGGGAGCTTTTGCTCTCTTATTCTTTTGTTTTTCCCTATTTTTATGTTGTTAAAGGGGGGGAAACAAGTAGATTGTGAGTATATTTTAAGAGTATTATGCTTTATTGTATATCTTATATACTCTTTGTGTAGATTGTTTGTCATCATCAAAAAGAGGAAGATTGTTAGGTCTCATGTTTACGAGCCTACTCCATAATCTTGTTTTGATGATCACAAACAATTCCTAATAATATATGTCGAGTATTTGTATTTGTTTTGTTAGGTAATCTACACAAATATCCAGTTGGAGGATAGGTGGATTACGCCATAACGATCATATCAAATGGAGGTTGGCGGATTGTGGTATGAAGCTATGCATTCAAGTCGAGATCCAAGTTCAAGCTTCATCCGCAAGTGTACCAAGACGAGCATATTGAAGATCTATCAAGCTTTGGTATATTAGTTGTTTTGTAGCGTAAATTGTGTGAATATATTTTAAGCTCATTTTATATATATACACACACAATTTTGATTTTATTACAAAATGAGTTTATTTGAGAAAACAATGCAATATTGGTTTATTAATCTTGTTTACATTACATTCATGTTTTATAATGTTTATAAAAACATTTCATAAAGTTTCTATATGTTCTTACATGTCAAACTCCATTTTCAAGATTCATCAAAGACATGTATTATGAATATTTTTGATAAACGTTGAGTTTTCACAAATATAAGGACCTTTTTGCAAAATTTCTTTTCAAACAAGTTTGTCAAAATGTTTATAAATTGTTTACAAAGTTTTATATTTTTTGGAATTTATTTACTATTTTTACAGAGCCTTGAAACATAATTTCAAAATTGATTCAGGCTGATAACCTGTTATCAGTCGACTAGTCAGTCGACTGATGACATCAGTTGACTGATATGTTAACTGATAAAAGTACCTTCAATAATCAAAAGTCTCTATTTTAATTTTATCGACTGACCAGTCGACTGATGATCCATCAGTCGACTGATAAAAAGTCATCAGTCGACTGATAAGATGTCGATTGCCTGTAATGGTCAGTTCATCAGTCGACTGATGAAACCCGTCAGTCGACTGATAAGCCTTCCAACGGCTAGTTTTGTGTAGTTTCTAGATTTTTGGTTTTTGAGTTGTTTTGTCTTTTTCTCTGGGTTTTGGCTGATGTCTTGAGTGCCTATAAATACCCTAGTGCATTCAACTATTATCGTAATCAAGAAAATTGTTTTAATCAAGTTTGAAAGAGTTTAGTTTGTGTTTAAGCATTGTTTTAAGTTTGTTTCAAAAGAGGAGTTTTTCACAATGAGGAAGCATTTGATTTCAACTGAGGAGTTCAACCTCATTATCTATCTACAGCTCCTTGTGTTTATAGAGAAGATTTCTAACTCTTTTATCTAGCTTATTTATCTTTTGATTTTTGTATTCATATCTTAGCTAGTTTTATTTGAGTTAGAATTTTATTGTTTTCATTTATCACTCACACCTCAATTGAACTTTTAATGTTATTCATACAATATATTGTTGGGTTGTGGTGAGTGATTTAGTGAGAGTGAGCTTCATAGTGTTCTCATTTTTTGTTAGAGAGCAAATCATTGTATTTGAGCCTAATTGTGAGAGTTCACCTTGTAATATACATTTACACCAAGAGGAGTGTGTGGTGAGGACGTAGTTGATACCAAGAGGAGTGGCATCGGTAGTAAAGCCTAGAAAGAGATAGTAAAGCCGAACACTTGAGGGAGGCGATACGTGAGGACCAACACTTGAGGTTGTAGTTTGTGCATGTACATTGTGAGAGATTTGTAGAGTTTTCGGTAAGTTAGAAAACCGAGTGTGTAGAGAAGTTCCGGCTTCCAAACCGGGTGTGTTGATAGTGGATTTCTCCTTGGGAGTGGGGATCGGAGACGTATGACGGAAGGTCTGAACTCCGTGATCATTGTAGGTGTCTAAAAATACCTATAGGTGTCCGTACATAGCTCGAGACGGAGAGAAGACAATGAACGTCGTTATCCGAGTCTAAGAGGATTATCTGTCGTCGACAAGCGCATGAAGCGAAACGACAAACCAAGTGGCCCGCGCATGTCAATCAGCTCGCGCGCGTTGGTCAACACACGCGCGTCAATCAGTTCGTATGCGTTGGTCAACACGCGCTCGTCAATCAGTTCATGCACGTTAGTCAACGCGCGCATGTCAGTCAGTTCGCACGCATCAATCAGCGCGCATGTCAATCAGCTTGCGCACGTCGGTCAACACACGCACGTCAGTCAAACGATCCGCGTGAGGAAGCGTATAAGTTAACAGAATGACGGAATACGCTTAAACGACACGTGCAAGTCAACAAGACGACCAAATATGCAAAACGGTGGAGAATACAAGTCCCGAAAAACTGAAAAACACCAAAGAACTCAGCAAAAAATGCCAAACCCCCGCGTCCGCGTGAGTCGGACCGCGCCGACCCATGCCCGCGTGGGTCGGCCAAGTGCGACCCGCAGCGGTGCAGGTCGGACCGAGCCGACCCGCTCCCCCACGGGTCAGCGGGGTGTTTCGTGCTGTTTTGACCTCCAGACGCGTTTTCGACAGTTTTGAGCGATTTTCTCAAGATTTATCTGTTCCAAGGGTTCTTAACTGCCTTGATCTCATCTACAAACGTGGTTGGGCCGTTATTGACTGAAGATAAGGCGAAATCACTCATTCTCATCCACATACCTGCATCTGGAGCCCTATAAATACAAGCCTAGGGCCTCCTTTCAACAGGGGTGAATTATTATCAAGACGTGGAGGTGCTGCTGGATTGAGGAGTCAAGGAGCACGAATTTTAGTGAAGGCAAATCAGATCCCGATGAACTCCCGCATAAAGAAGGAGCTATTCGAAGGATCTGAAGCTCATACGTCCGTTCATTGAGATTAGGCTTTGTCTTAATCTCGAGAAGAGCTACTGATTTCGCTTGGTCGATTTTAGTGCTTCAATCAAATACTCCCTCGGTGAAGGTGAAGCTCTGCCCAATTTTCTATCAACCGGATTCAGATCTAAGGCGGTCTACGGATATCAAAATCCCCATCACAGGTAAAGATCCCGCACAAGCAGAAGACCGATAAACAATCTCTATGCGTTTGTTTTGACGAGAGTTGTAATTTTTATTTTCATTGTGTAAGAGTCTTATAAAAAGACTATCTTTTTTTGTTTTCATTATAACGACTGAAGTTGTAATGAATACCGCAATGAATACATCAACTTTCGACGCAAACAAGCTGGCGATCACAGTGGAAGCTAACAACTTCGTTGCCGAAGCTGTCGTGTTGTAACCTCGGATCTGCATCCCGGTTGAAGAAGTGGTCGAATATGAGTTCGACCAACTAAAGTTCGAGGAGTATCCGTCGTCCCCCTCCTCCAGAACCTCCGCCCCTCACAAGCACAGGAAAATCAACGCCCCTATCGCCGCAACGACTGCACTTCGCAACGCCCCTTCGGCCTCCAATGAAGTCGGAGTTACAGATCTAAACTCCTCCTTAATCAAGGAGTTGAGTACTGAAGGCGCGCCTACTTTATCGAAAAGAGCTCGCCAAAGGCAGCGCCAATGCCTCACGCGCCAATTCGCCAAGGCTTTGGAGCCCGTAGACGGGATCCGTTACGAAGCGGATCTGAAATTCAAGGAGCATCAAGCACCCCAACAGCAAGCAGATGTCCTCTCCTCCAAACCAACAGCAAGTGAATGGATCCAAGTCAAAAGGATTCGTTCAACACTTGAGGAGCGAATTCAGAAGCGCCGCGTGCTGCTTGCCCACGTACGAATTCTTTTACAAAAAGCACAAATGATGCAGAAGAAGGACATAGCCGAGAAGCAACCAATGCTGCATCAAACTTGGAGGCCAAAGTCCAAAATAGCGGCCGAAAAGATCAAAAAATACGGGTCACTCAGATCCGACCCTCCTGTTCGCGGGTCACTCAAATCCGACCTGCCAAGCCGCGGGTCACCCATATCCGACCTCTCCTGCTCGCGGGTCACCTAGATCCGACTCTCCTGCTCGTGGGTTACCCAGATCCGACCCTCCAAGCCGCGGGTCACCCAGATCCAACCCTCCAAGCTGTGGGTCACCTAGATCCAACCCTCCTGCTCGTGGGTCACCCAGATCCAACCCTCTAAGCCCTAGGTCACCCAGATCCGACCCTCCAAGCTGCGGGTTACCCAGATCTGACCCTCCTACTCGTGGGTCACCCAGATCTGACCCTCCTACTCGTGGGTCACCCAGATCCGACCCTCCAAGCCGTGGGTCACCCAGATCCGACCCTAAGCCGCGGGTCACCCAGATCCGACCCTCCTGCTCGTGAGTCACCCAGATCCGACCCTCCTGCTCACGGGTTACCCGGATCCGATCCTCCAACCCACGGGTCACTCAAATCTGACCCGTGCCAGGGTCAAAACAAAAGACGTTCTGCACCTGTTTCGTCGATCCCTTCTAGTTCCGCACCTCCGGTGGAGCACCGCGACAGCGTGAATTTGTCCCGATTTAAGATGAAGATCACGGATTGTCTTGGTCCTTCGCACACGGGTCGAGGCAAAGCCGCTGTCAAAGAACGCTTAGGTCGGGAGACTGAATCCCGAGCAATTACTCGAGCTGGGGGTTGCACATGGAAAACTCCTGTAATTAACCGCTTCGGACAGCGAATTAAAGTCCAAGAGTCTATCAAGAGTTCACGCTTATAAGAGCGTAGATCTAAACGTGTGACTCTTGAATACACTGACAGAGTGTTACGTCCCCAGAAAGAAATGTATTTGTCTAATGACGACGTTACACCTAGGGATTCGTGCCAACACACGATGGGTTGCTCCGATCATCAGACCGACGAGTTGTACTATCGGGCTAGGGGGTACGAACAAGTCTCGAAAAAGAAATACCCGGGAGATGGATTGTCACTGTCCGTGTGCCAAACTAATTAGGGCAGTATTATTAGCGTGTAGCTGCCCCAAGACCGCTCCGCAGAGGGTCTCACTATTTGAGAGGATCTCTAACGGAGCTACTAAGTCCAAGCCAAAATATTTCCGCAAGAAACAATCGGCCGTTCAAGGTGATGAACTTCCAGAAGTTACAATTAATATAGCTGATAAGGGAAAGTCGATTCGACCTTCTAGTTCTGACCCCCTCGTATCGCATCGTCTGACTCGGCTACGTGCAGGGACCACTAGACGTAGGGACTACCCGAGAATGCAGAGAGGTTTATCCTCGGATGATGAAATATCAAATGCTAACTTTGCAATCGATTCTGACAATACGGTCTCCAGCCCAGGTCAATCCCACGAAGCATTCATGATCAATACCGAGCAAGTGGCCAAAATCATCGAAGATGCCTTGGCTAAGCAAAAAGAGAACTTCAAGTTCGAAATGAAAATGACTATGTTGCGGATGAGGGAAGAGCATGACCAACAGATTCGAGCCTTGTCGAATCAGATATGTGAATCCAGTCTTCACAACAATGTTAGCCAAGTAGCTAGCGATTCAGATGAGGATGAACACCTTAATGCTAATAATCTTCCCGTTGACCAGAACACTTGGGGTGGCCCTACTAAAAACAACGATGCTGGGGGTGGCCCCACTAAAAACAATGATGTTGGGGGTAACCCCACTAAAAACAACGATGCTGAGGGTGGCCCCACTAAAAACAACGATGCTGGGGGTGGTCTCACTGAAAACGATAGTACTGGGGGTGGCCCTGTTATTCCTCTTAAGAATCATCCAAGGCCCGATACGAGCGAGGATGAGAAAATAAAAGATCTCGAGAGCAAAATTAACGCTCTAATGTCTGCTCAAGAGGTGAAAAGAACCGGTATTCCATGTCCTTATCCAAGAGAGTAGGATTCAATAGCATACCCGGTGAAGTTCAACCTGATTAACTTCACACCGTTTAACGGGAAGGGTTCACCCGCTCAACATCTGATCTACTTCAAGTCCTACTTGGGTATGATATCTGGCAATAAAGCCTTGATGGTTCAGTCATTCGTTGGCACCCTTCGCGAGCCCGCCTTCGATTGGTACCGCCGTCTCAAGTCTGAAAGCATCAACAGTTAGGACGACCTGGAGAACCTGTTCCTCGCTCACTTCTTTGATGATGATGTCGAGGTGTCAATCAGGACACTCTTTGATGAGAAGCAAAAAGACGATGAGACGGTCGACGAATTCGTTAAGCGCTTCCAGAATAAGGCGATGAACTGCCGAGATCCGATCACAGAGGACTTCATCCTCCAAACATATCACAACAACCTCTCTTTGGACGTGTTGGAAGTCATAGGAATAGCACCCTCCAATACCTGAAAAGAGCTGAAGATACACGGAGAGCGGGCCGAACGCTTCCTCAGAAGGAAACAGGCCGAGAGAAGCCAACCGATGGCTAATCCTCCGAACTCAAGCTTCATCTCCCGTGGCAAGGGGAAGGCAGATGCAGCAGCTGTTGATGCTAAACAAACATCACAACAACAATCCCAGAGACAGCAAAAGACTTCAGATTCAAGACTCCAAAAAGAGTACTCTTTCAAGGATGAAGACGTTCCAGCCATTTTTGAATCTCTCCTTGAAAACAACAAGATCAAACTTCCACCTATCGTAAATCAGGAGGAAGCTGATAACATTTCGGATCCAAAGTATTGTGCATACCACAGGAGGATCCTTCATCCTACCAAGGCTTGCTTTGCTCTCAAGAATAGCATCCAAACCTTGGTTGAAGCCGGCGTCATAACACTAAACTAAGCCCAATGAGAGTGGCGACACTCCGAAGAGTATACGAGTATAAATTGCTTATCATTACTCCGAAGAGTATACGAGTATAAACTGCTTCTTAATACTCCAATAGGTATATGAGTTTAAATTGTTCCCTTTCTTTCACGGGAAGTTCCTAGAGAATCTTATATTCTTAAGGATAATCCGAACATGCGACTGAGGACAACGTACTCCTCATTACACCCGGTTTTGTAAAGAAAGCTGGGGGTGGATAATTCATGTAACGGGAAGTTCCCGGAAGAATGTTAAATGTAATATTCTTAGAGATAACCCAATCATTATGAACAAAGTGATAAATACTAAACTCCCACTGTGATTTCCGAATACTTTTTTATTGATGACTCACAGTCTTCCACTATAAAATCCCCCACCGATCAGACTAATTGACGGTGGGACCACCAAAATTATTTTTGGTTGAATCCACTCAAACTTCTATGCATTTGTGCATTCAACATTCCCATTATTAAATTCCGGACATAGTAATTGGAATTTCAACATCTTGATCATTGACGACTGTCAAACCCCTCCGTGTTAAGTACTTGTCACTTAACACTAGGAATCCCCTTTGAGTGATTTGTACGAATCAACACTCCCACTGTAATTTGTACTCTCACTCTCACTGTTCACTTGGTCAAACCTTCCTACAGTTAGGACCACGGTCAAAATCCCCTCTCGATTCCTTCAATGAATGAGAGGTCCACAAATCGAGTGATCAAACCTATAAAAGTTAGGGTCATCTCACACTCCCACTTTCACTTGGTCAAACATTCCTACAGTTAGGACCATAACCAAAATCTCCTCTTGATTCCTCCAATGAATGAGAGGTCCACAAATTGAGCGATCAAACCTTTCTACAGTTAGGGTCGTCTTAAATCTCCCATTTGGTCAAACCTTCTTACAGTAAGGACCAAAACCACAATTCACTCTCGATAAATGAGAAATCCATCTTTAGTTCGGTAATCAAACCTTCTGATAGTTAGGATTATCTGAATCATTTTGATTCTCGGAGTGGAGATCTCACTCTTAGTTTTGCCTTGTCCAGATTCTCAAAGTGGAGACCCCACTTGGAGATTTCTTCGTAACTGAAAATAGAATATAAAATTCTTCCTTTCTAGTATCGGGTTCGTCTTTGCTCCAAGAGAAGACACCACATTTTTAACTCTCATAATCCGTGATTCACACGCACGTGGAATTTTAGTATCGGGTTCGTCTTTGCCCCAAGAGAAGACACCACATTTTCAACTCTCATAATCCGTGATTCACACACACGTGGAATTTTATTCTGAATCCTAAGTAAGGATAAGTCAATGCCTAATACGCGTTGCCGGTTTAGTCTTTCACCGATTGAAAAAGACACCAGAATCCGAGTCTGGGGAATTTTATCCCGAAGCCTAAGTAGGGATAAGTCAGCGCCTAACACGCGTTGCCGGTCAATCTTTTGCCATAAAAAGAACAAAAGCCCACATATTCGATATTATGGCAGGTTGTTATTCATAACACCAAAATTCGTGCTTCACACGCACGAGGAATTTTATCCTGAAACCTAAGTAGGGATAAGTCAACGCCCAACACGTGTTGCCGGTTTAGTTTTTCACTGATTAAAAAAGAGACCAGAATCTAGTCTGGGGTATTTTATCCCGAAGCATAAGTAGGGATAAGTCAGCGCTAAACTCGTGCTGCTGGGTGGTTCGTTCCCGTGAAAATGACCGAGTCTACGTATTCAGCATCGAAGCGATAAAAATCCATGCCTACGTATTCAGCGCCTAACACACGTTGTCGGCTAGTCTATTCCCGTAAGTAAGACGATGTCTACGTATTCAATATCGTAGCACTAAGAGAGTTAACTCTCTTAGCATAACGTCACATGCGGAACGGACTTAAATAATCCGTATGCAAGCCTGATTCAAACGGTAATCGGTAAAGGCACGTCAAACCCGTTGATGGCTGAGGATTTGCCAAAAATTCTAAGTCTATGTCTAACACACGTTGTCGGATAGTCTATTCCTGTGAGAAAGATGAAGTCTACGTATTCAATATCGTAGCACTAAAAGAGTTAACTCTTTTAGCACAACGTTACATGCGAAACGGATTTAAACAATCTGCATGCTAGCCCGACTCAAACAGTAGTCGGTAAAGGCTCATCTAACCCGTTGATAGTTGAGGGTTTGCTAAAAATCCTATAAATACAAGAGTCATTGACGCACCAGCTCTATTAGATGGTCTCGTGACTTAAGCATCCAACAGTATTAGGATAAGATCCATACATGCAGATGAATTAACTTTAACAGTTGGTCCTGTAACCTAACGTTTGGGACCGCCATGCTCCAACACCTTAAGAGCTTAAACTGTATAGACTCCAGTAAACATACGAGTGTAAACTATGTTAACGCCGATCGATACAAAACCTAAGGTCAATGCCGGTCAACGTGTTACAGTAAAGGTCGATGCCGATCAACTCATCAGTAATTTTGCCAAAATAAGACAAAAGATGATTCCAAGGAGTTCAATTACAATCAGATATGAATTCCCGATGAAGATGATCACTTCAAAGTCAACTCAATGACACGAGCTAAGTTCAGAAACTTACACATCAACTTCAATTCAAGATTTTGACAACGGTCAGACGATAAACGCATCGCCAGAAGAACTTCATCTATTCGACAAAACACTAGATAGATTGAAGGATGAAGAAGTCAAGAATTGAAGCAGTTCACAGGTCCCTCTACGAAATTGAGGAAAAGGCATATCTTATCCAAAGCCTTCCAGACTCTTCTATAAAAGAAATGAGTCTGAAATACTTTGGAGGGGGTATCTGTAGGCATCTAAAAATACCTATAGATATCTGTACACAGCTCGAGATAGAGAGAAGACAACGAACGTCGTTATCCGAGTCTAAGAGGATTATCTGTTATCGACAAGCGCATGAAGCGAAACGACGAACCAAGTGGCCCGCGCGTGTCAATCAGCTCGCGCGCGTCGGTCAACACACGTGTGTCAATCAGTTCGTGCGTGTTGGTCAATACGCGCACGTCAATCAGTTCGTGTGCGTCAGTCAACGCGTGCATGTCAGTCAGTTCGCGCACGTCAATCAGCGCGCATGTTAATCAGCTTGCGCACGTCGGTCAACACGCGCACGTCAGTCAAGCGATCTGTGCGAGGAAGCGTATAAGTTAACGAAATGATAGAATACGCATAAACGATGCGTGCAAGTCAACAAGACGACCAAATACGCAAAACGATGGAAAATACAAGTCCCGGAAAACCAAAAAACACCAAAGAATTCAGCAAAAATGCCAAACCCCGGCGTCCGAGCTGGTCGGACCGCGCTGACCCGTGCCCGCGCAGGTGGGCCAAGTCCGACCCATGGCGGCGTGGGTCGGACCAAGCCGACCCACGGCGGCGCGGGTCAGACCAAGCCGACCTGCGCCCCCACGGGTCAGCTGGGTGTTTCGCGCTGTTTCGACATCCGGACGCGTTTTCGTTAGTTTTGAGCGGTTTTCTCAGAATTTATCTATTCCAGGGGTTCTTAACTACCTTGATCTTATCTATAAACGTGGTTAGGCTATTATTGACTGAAGATAAGGCCAAATCACTCATTCTCGGAGCCCTATAAATACAAGCCTAGGGCCTCCTTTCAACAGGAGCGAATTATTATCAAGACGTGAAGGTGCTGCTGGATTAAGGAGTCAAGGAGCACGAATTTCAGCGAAGGCAAATCAGATTCCGGCGAACTCCCGCATAAAGAATGAGCTATTCGAAGGATTTGAAGCTCGTACGTCCGTTCCTTAAGATTAGGCTTTGTTTTAATCTCGAGAAGAGCTACTGATTTCGCTTGGTCGATTTCAGCGCTTCAATCAAATACTCCCTTGGTGAAGGTGAAGCTCTGCCCAATTTTCTATCAACCGGATTCAGATCTAAAGCGGTCCACGGATATCAAAATCCCCGACACAGGCAAAGATCCCACACAAGCAGAACACCAATAAACGATCTCCCTGTGTTTGTTTTGACGAGAGTTATAATTTTTATTTTTATTGTGTAAGAGTCTTATAAAAAGACTATCTTTTTTTGTTTTTATTGTAATGACTGAAGTTGTAATGAATACAGCAATGAATACATCAACTTTCGACACAAACAATCATTTTATTGTGTTTGGATTGTTCTCTGTGTCCATTATTTGTTTATATTATTTCTTGTTTATTTTCCCCTTTGCATTTATATCATTGCATATATCTTATTGAATATCATCATTGTTAGGATATATTTGTTAATTAATTTTAATTGGTATTAATATCTAATAAGATTAGCAATAACCCTATTCACCCCCTCCCCCCTTTAGGGTACTTTTAGTCTTGTGAAACGCAGAGATGAACCTCACATTTGTCTTGTGAAACGTGGAGGTGAGCCTCATGTTTGTCTTGTGAAACACGAAAGTGAGCCTTGCGTATTGCCTTTGAAACGTAGAGGTGACCTCCGTGTTTTGATATTGGAACGCGGGGGTGACCCTCGTGTTTGGAATTTGGAACGTGGGGATGACCCTCGTAATTGGAATTTAGAACGTGAGTATGACCCTCACGTTTTGAATTTGGAACACGGGAATGACTCTCGTGTTTAGAATTTAGAACGCGGGGATGACCCTTGCGTTTAGAATTTGGAACACGGGGATGACCCTCGCGTTTTGATTTTGGAACGTGGGGATGACCCTCGTGCTTTGACAATGAGCAATTGTCATTCTGTTGAAAAGAACAAGTTCGTGGGGGTTTGACTGTTAGAGGTGTGGTGTTAACATAACCAAAATTTATGGATTTATCATCCTATTAAAGAGTATTAATAAGTTGATTTTATCATCAGAGGTGTAATGTTAACTTGATGATATTTTACACTTGTGATTTGAACAAGTTTTTTAAGGATTTATCACTCTATTGAAGAGGGTTGATAAGTTGATTTGGTTACCAGATGTGTATTGTTAACTTGATGGAGTTGTGTTATAATTTGAGCAACTTTGTGGACTTATCATCCTATTGAAGATGATTGATAAGTTGATTTGGTTGTCAGATGTGTATTGTTAACTTGACGAGGTTTTTGAAGACTTATCGCTCTATTGAAGAGAGCGATAAGTTGATTTTATTATCAGAGGTGTAATATTAACTTGATGATATTTTTGTAGACCCGTCATCCTATTGGAGAGGATTGATGGGAGAATTTTGGAGGAATTGACTATCAGAGGTGTATTGTTAACTTGATCGCCTTTTGGTCTTATCATCATATTGGATAAGATTGATAAGTTGATTTTGGTGGTGGTGTATGTTGAAGTGCTTATATTATTAGAGGTGTTTTGCTAACTTGACAGTTTTGAGAATTCGTTATTCTGTTCGAGAAATAACAAATAATCAACCCCCAGTCTTGACTAAAACTTAGCAGCGGAAGAAAGGAGCTTCATAATTAAGATAGGTAATATTTCTTGAAAAAATTCTTGTTAATTGACATCATGAGCTTATCGCCTTTTTATTAATGAAATATCAAGCTCCATTCAAGTGGACTGACTCTACTATGAAGGGTCATTTACAGTTGATAGAGGTGTTTTGTTCAATATGACAACTTAGAAAATTCATTACTCTTAATCAAGTGAATTCCAAGTAACCAACCCCTACTCCGTCTTAGGAGAATCTGGTGCCGAATGGTTAGCTCAAAAGTTCAATGAAGATGGTCTCGTCATGAGCATCTAGGCGAATACCAAGATTAGACATTCTTTCTCCTAGTTTTCTCTGACACACTTGTCCAATGCTAGTCATCAAGTAGATCGGGATGAACCCACATCATCTCTCCTTTCGGAGTAGTAAGAAGTATCAACCCTTTATCTCTCTGACCATGTGGGTTAGTGTTTTTCAGATGTAGTTCTCCCTTAGGGGTAGGGACAACGCCATCGGGAGTTGCAACGGATGGGAAATTCCCGAATTGGATCGATATTATGTTGGTAGATATGGTGTTCTACTCTGGCTTCAGCTTGATCACTTCAGCGTCAATCAAAGCCTGTAGGATATCTTTAAAGATGTAGCATCTCTTCGTTGAATGTCCTAACGTCCTATGGTAAAGGCAGTAGTTTGGATCATCTACCTTCCCCACTTCTTCAGGCTTTTTAACTTCAGGGAGTTTCAGCTTGCCACTCTTCTGAAGTAACTTGAATAAAGAGACCACATGATCCTCTTTGAAAGAGTATTACTTAGGTACTCTTTGCTGACTCGATGCTTTACCCTTGGCGGGTGATGGCCGGGGATTAACTTCAGCAGTCATAGTATCTTTCCCTTTTGACCGGGAAGATTGTGTTGGCCTCTTTGTTTTGATAATGTTTAACAAACAATTTACCACTAATATTGTTTGTCTAGTATTTGTGTTTATCTATTTATTATAGACAAACAACATATTGGAGGATGGATAAAATTACGCATTCACGATCATATCCAATGGAGGTTGGCGGAATTGTGGAGTGAAGTCTTGCAATTCAAGTTGAAGATCCAAGTTCAAGCTTCATCCGCAAGTGTACAAAGTCGAGCTTATTAAAGATCAAGATTGCTTGGGCAACATTTAGTTTAGATTTTTATATTATGTGTGTTAGTACTTTAAGCTTAATCATATACACACACATTTTAGTTTTGGTTTCTATGTATATATATAAGTATATATATACATACATGTTTTGGTTTCTAAGTTTATATAAATATAAAATTACATCTTTCATATTTATTGTTTTTATTTTTCAAGTTTAAATATGAAACAATTGAATATAATTTAAAAATACATTTTTGTTTCGTGTTTATATGCTTACATATGATTTTATCAATACCAAGTTTATATTTAATGAAATCATATTTATTGTTTTGAAAAGTTTACAAAATATGCAATTTTGTGAAAATATTGTATTCTCAGCTTTTGGACTTAACAATAATCATATATATATTTTATTAAAGTCTACAAAATCATTTTGTAATGTTTCAAAACATGGTTAAGCTAAAGTGTCAAAACTCATGTATTTACATTTTTATGTTTTGGACTATTTTGCAAAATAATGATATTTTTTATTTGGGAGGTCCTTTTTGAAAACCAATTTTAGTAGCATATTTATTATCATGTCTACAACCATTTCCTAAAGTTTTATAATTTTTGAAATTTGTTTGATATTTTAAACAGGGTTTCAAAATCAAAAAACTGCTTCAAAACTGTATATTATCATATATCAGTTTGCGATCGACTGCCATGATCGACCGCCTTTAGTCCAGAGACTCAGTATGTTTTTTTAGTGGCTCGTGATCAACCGTGACGGTCGACCGGATAAAGTCCAAAGAGTTTTATGGTCGACCGTCACGATCGATCAGCTGTTGTCCTGAACCCAGATTTTGTTTCTGAACTGCTCACGGTTGACCACGCATTTTCCACGGTCGATCGCCGAAGTTACTGTTAGCTTCCAACGGCTATTTCCAGCAGCTATTTTTGTGTTGTTTTTTGGTCATTTTCTTGGGGTTTTTGCTAAAGTTTTGAGTAGGTATAAATACCCCCTTGCTCTCATCTTTCAGTATTCAAGAGAATGTTTTAAAAGAGTTTAACAAGGATTTAAGCTTGTTTTGTGTTTGTTTAAAAGAGTGTTTAAGAGTTTGTTTGTGAAGAGAATTTCACGAGAGTTTGAGGAGATCATCAATCTTGTTTGGGCTTCAATCTACATCCCACCACTCTTGTTTTAGAGAAGTTTTCTTAAACTCTTTATCTAGCTTGTTTATGCTTAATTTGTCATATTTATTTTGCTAGATTAAATTGAGTTTAGACTTGTTTTGATTTATCTCTTTGTTCACACACAACCTATTGAACCTATTGTATTTACATTCATAGTATTATTTTGGGGTGTGGGATTGTGACATTGAGTGTGAGCCTATATTGAGTTCTCATCTATCGTAGAAAATAAATTTATTGTATTTATGCCTAATTGTGAGTGTGATCTCGTGGAGATCAATTGTCTAAGTTGTCAAGTTTTCGGTTAGCTAGAAAATCGTATTGTGAGGTGTAAACTTTATTCGGGTGAGCGTAGAAAACCTGGTTGTGATAGTGGAGATCTCCTCAAGGTGAGGAGCGGAGACATAGGTCGTGGGGACCAAACTCCGTGAACATATCATGTGTTTGAGTTTGCATTGGCGCACTTATTTTTGTTCATCTTATTGTGTCTTTGTCTCTTTGTTTATATTGCTCACTATCTAGTTTAGATTGTTTACCCTTGAGTTAGTTTCATATCCTTGCATATATCTCATTGCTAGGATATTTCCCTTTGTTCATATTGCTTATTCTTACTTATAACATATTATATATCTATCTTATAAGAATAATATTTGAATTAGTTTTAATTAGCATAAAATCAGAATAGATTAGCAAAAGACCCTAATCACCCCCCCAGGGTCTAACAGATTGGGCTTGGACCCATTGCGCAGGTTATTTCTGCTTGCTTTCTTCTTCAGCTTCAACCCTAGCAACTATTTCTTGAGCCTGTTCATCTTGAGAAACTAGTTATTTCCAGGAGCGGCACTCTGTAACTCTCATTTGGGCTTGGAGTTAGGTCTGTAAGTTGTGTCGACAAGTTTCCACCAGAGTAGATTGTGTCATACTTGTCGGACATCGAAGAGCCATGCTTCAGAATCTCTCAACGAAGGCTTTGATGGACTCTCTCTTTTTCTACTTAGTGGCAAGAAGGGTAGTGACAGAGACTTCTGTATCGTCTTTGAAGAATCTTGACAGGAAGAATCTCTCTAGATCCGCCCACTTCTGGATACATTCCGCAGATAGTTTCATGAACCATTCAAATGCAACTCTCTTGAGGGTGCCAATGAACAATCGAGTCAGTACTGCATCATTTGCTACTATATTTCCAAGTCTGTGACTTAAAATAATAGATGTATCTATTCAGTCATCCCGTGCCGTCGAAAGCTTGTATAGTCGGGACTTTGAATTTCGGAGGATAAGAGGTTGCATCCCATTCGACGGGGTAAGGCCTCATAACTCCCTCTTCTTGGAGCTCGCTTCTGTTAGCAATTACATTGAGGCGGGCTTCAAGTTCTTCTATCTTAGCCGACCGAGGATTCTGCTCATTCTTGGCTTCTTTCCCATCTTTAGAGGAAGATTCTATATAGTGAGCTTCTTGATCCGAAGTCTCGTTCACTCCCCCCCCCCCCTGATGAAGATGACACTACTCTTCGGGAGGATTCGTGCCGAGGAGGAGAGTCTACCTTTTGAGACTTGGCCTTGTCCACAACAATTTGGACCATCAAGATCCGGAGTTCATTGATGGTCTTCTGCTGTGCTTTGAGCATGGCCTGCTGCTCATCAAGTCTCTTCATGAGATATTCAGGGTTTCCTGCCATATAGGAGGAGCTCTCATGTTCTACAAAAGAAGTTGAGGACTGAGACTCTGTTTGAATGTTCATCATCAGACTCAATTCCTTTATTCAACCTTCAATAATCGACATGAGGTATGACTCCCTTTCGAGTCCCAGTGTTTTGATAGATTCCCTCAAATTCACTCAGGATCTCGTTGACACAAGGAGACTGGTTCATCTGTAACTCATCATAGCTAGGAATTGATGACCTTCCTCTACCAATCATATTGATGGTAACTCCTAGGTATTCATCCTCTGAGGTTCTTTTCTTGTGAGAACATCGTCGCTTGTTTGGCAGGGTAACGTTTGTTAATTGGTCGAACACCGACTATCTTGGTGCGGATGCACAACATTGGCATTCCGAGAGGACCGCAGAAATAAGTCTCTCACGTTGACAAGTGGGAGTGACTTGTTATACCGGTCGTTCTCTCGGTATGATCTCCCTTAAGTCAGAGACTTGAGAAGAATTTCTCACTGAACATGAGGTTTGAATTGGAACCACCTATCTACCATTAGACGAGACAGGCTCCTGATAAACATGAATTTTGTTAAGATGCCTTGAATCCGTAGACTTCTTATGTCCGTCCATCAGTCTAGTCGCTCTACGAATAACTAAGTACGGGGGTCTCGCTGCTTGGTTAGTGAGTCGGGGTTCCAGGGGCGGCGCACCCCTAGCTGGGGGGTCTGGGGGGGAGTAGACGACTCCCCGATGGGGTTCGGGGCAGCACTTCGAAGGTCTACAGTATACATTAGGTTTTGTATTGGGTTTTATTACTTGGGCCTAAATTTGTTGTTTGGACAACTGAACGCGAAGGTCGCATTTGGGCAAATGAACGCGGTCGCGTTTGGGCAACTAAACGCGAGGGTCGTGTTTGAGCAACTGAACGCAAGGGTCACGTTTGAGAGTGGGGATGCGAGGGTTGCGTGTAACCCCCTTCTAAACGTGAGGTTAGCATTTTGATTGAGGAACACGAAGCTCAGGTTCATGTTCAACACCGACTCGAGGTCCGCGTTTTGTCCGTGGAACACACCATTGAGGGTCGCGTTTAGCCTGGCTTTCGCGAGGGTAGTGTTTGGGTATATAAACATGAGGCTCACGTTCTAAAGTAGAAACGTGGAGCTCAGGGTCGCGTTGAGACTCACAAACACGAAGTTTGCGTTGGTTGGTGGTATGAGGTACCTTAGTCTCCTTGGAGACTTTGCAGATCTTGCACATAGCCTTAGGGCTAAGGAATCCGGAGGAGAGGAACTCCTCATATTTATCTTCGTCAAATTCCACAGTAAGAGTTTCGATAGTTGTTCCAGTGAGTTTGGTGTCGGATTGCACCACCACTTCTTGATCGGTGAAAAAGTTAATCCCCAGCGGAATCACCATCTTTTGTTTGTCGAAAAATTTTAAAGAAGAAATGAGAGGAAATGAATTTGTATTAATCTCTCTAACTAACTTAGGAAAAGAATAAATACAATCTCTCACAGTAATTTCTATCTAACTGACTTAGAAAAAGAAATTATAATTTCTCTTATCGGTTTTCTGGTTTACAAAAGAGAGAAAGGTCGACAAAGGCCTTCCCCTTTGTTTAAAGTTGTGTTCTTCTTGGTGGCGATGAGAGTTTGATTCTTGTATCTCGTTGATGATCTGAGCACCTCGCTTCGTGGAACGTTCGTCTATTCCTCTTGACCTTGACATCGGGAAGAACTTGTAAGGTAAGTTTAGAACTCTAAAAGAGTTTATGAACTCTGTGAAAGAGTTGATTTTAGAAAGAAAATTAATCCTTTTTAACTGAAAACAATTCAGTAACCAATCTCCAAATTCTTCAACCAAAACACGGTTCAAAAAGCCAAGGCAAATTACTCCAAAGCATCAACAAAAGCCTTCACCAAAGCTCCAAAGAGTGTCGACCTCCAAGATGATTCAAAAGGATCCTTTGTAGATGACTTCTTAGCTATTTATAGGGGTTTAAGGGGTGTAACCGACCCCTTAAATCACTCCTTAATGAGGGTTTAATGTTCTTAATACGTGCAAAACGGTTTTGGAACCGTTTAAAACGTGTTTGAATAGGTCAAACGCGTGGTTCGCATTCTGAAAATGACCTTCGTGTCTAACTAATGAAACACGGAACTGAGCTTCACGTTTGAAGCTTGGAACATGGTAGTGAGCTCCGCGTTTTGATCTTGAAACGCGGAGGTGAGCTCCACGTTTTGAACTTAGAACACGGTAGTGAGCTCCACGTTTTGAACTTGAAACGCGGAGGTGAGCTTCTCGTTTTGAACTTGAAATGCGGGGATAACTGTAAAACCCCGAATAATTTCTATAGTATATATGTATTCTCATGTGTGAATTATCTATAGTAAATGTTTTCCCGTGTGGCGAATAACCATATAAATATAAGATATATATGTTTATCAGTGTTTGAGACCCCAACGGGTATATTCAAGTGAGAGAAATCGAGTGTGTGAGCGGTCAGCAGGTCAAATGCCAACAAAAAAACTTTTTTTGTGCTGATCGGTCGACCGACGCGGTCGACCGACGCGGTCGACCGATCAGCGCCCAGTGAGTTTTTCTTTTGGGTTGGGTTCGGGTCTTATTTCTTTGGGCTTTCGGGTTTCGGGTTGGGTTGGGGAGTTGGTATTTATACCAACTCAACCCAGGAGGGCCCTGTTGATCCCAGACCAAAACCCTAGCCCCATCTTCCTTTCTTCTTCTTCCTCAAAACCCTAATCTGGTCCTGGTGATTTTGGGGAAGATCTGGAGGAGCTGTTTGGGAGTTTACAGCTCAGGTAGAAGGAGATCATCAGTGGGAGATTTAGCAGCAACCAAGGCGAGTATCATCTCGCCCAATCCCTCACCCCCCTTATTTTTACTGTTATTCATTGTGATTTTCATGAGATTTCTGATGAGCCCAAGCAGTATTTTCGTACAAAAACGAGTTCTCAGTAATAGGAACCTTAAGAATCAATCTCTCATGTTATTTTCTGAGATCTGGATCTGAAAGTTTATCTAACAGGAGTTTAAAACGTTTCTTTTTACAACCTATCTAAACGTTTTGATTTATTCCTTAATGAATTGATTATTAAAAGAGTAGTTTCGAAACCTGATTTTTGGTTGTTTGATGTTGGGTTTGTTTCAGCATATGTTATCGCAAAGAAATCCAAACTTTTAGTTCCAGGTTTCAGCAGCTGACAGAACCCAGGCAGGGTTCTGTCCGCTCGGCGGTCGACCGACGCGGTCGACCGCTGAGCTCGAGTCAGGGCTCCGGTCGACCGCGACTGGATTTCGGTCGACCGCGATAGATTATCGGTCGATCGCGATTCAAAATCGGTCGACCAAGGCAAATATCGGTCGACCGACGGTTCTGGCGGGCGACCGTTCTGATTTGTATCGGAGTTCGGTCGACCGGATCGGTCGACCGACGATCCTCTGTTGCAGATTTTCCAGTTTTGATGCTTTTGGGTATTTTGCTCCCATTCGGGGGTTTATCTGGATTATTTGACCTGGTTATTAGTTCCACTATGTGCCCCTGCATGATAGATGACCTGAGGGTAAAAATTTGAGACATATACACTGTTTGGGTCATGATGTTGATGATTTGATTCTACTACAAGTATCGTAGCGATCTTGTACCACTTCTACAATCCTCGTGTTGGACTATAATCCATAAGAAGTCCTCGTGTTGGACTATAATCCCTTTTAGTCCTCGTGTTGGACAATTGCCACATATTCCACGAATTTGGAAAACTACGATAGTTAATTGTTGTACCGGATATGGTTCTTAACCCTGCATGTTATTATTGTACCACTTTTCACGTCATACAGGTTATGTAGACTTGGCATGACACTTATGAAGGTTTTGACACAACATTTATGTGGTAGATATTGTGACATTTCGTTGACTACGTTATAGCACCGTGATTATGCTCTGGTATATGTTGAGTTTCTTTTATCCTTGTTATTGCGCTAGAACCCCGGGTTTAGTATTTAGGAGTTTACAAATTTGAGATGCAAGGTATATATATGAGGGTTTCCTTGTTTGGATTATTTCGCTCGACGTACCGAATTCTCGTGTTGTAAACCCTTAAGTACTAACACCCTTATTTCATAAGATCATTAGTTTAGATCTATATATATATTCTCTGTATTTTCATACAACGAGCCCTTTTCCCTTGGGGTTGGTTGTGATGTTACTCGCTAGCGCTTTGACGCTCGTTGTCCCTCCCCCTTTCAGGTCACGAGCCAGGAGCACGGAGTGTCGCAGGTGGATAGCGGATCACTTTAGTGTTCAGCTTTTACATTTTTGTTATGTATTTTGTATCTTGAGCTCCACTGTAGTAGGTGATTAGACATTGAGGACTATTTCATAGAAGTTGTAAAGGCTGTGTGCCTTATTTCATTTTTGGTCAGATGTTTGTACTTGAGACTTGTTCAGTACCCCTGTTTATCTATTCTGACATTTGTTTATGTATTCTCATTTGTTGGATGATGAGATATCTATTTGATCATTTAGATTTCATCAGTCATTCGAGTATTATCTTTTACTTGCTTTTGTACCTACACCTGTTGTTGATTCTACTAGATAGATGTTAATTGTGATGGTGAAACATGTTATTGCACGGTGTGGTGCATGGCAGGTTTGACATTCTTGATTTCACCTTGGACTGCAGCCTTGCGTGAAATCAGGGGCGTCACAATAACCCTCACATTTTGGTTTTAAGAGATTGTCCATTTGTAATCTCTTTATTTTTAGTGTTGTAAGGATCATCATCTTGTAATCATTGTATTCGGCTCTTTGAAATATGAGAGTCGTCAACTTGTAAGTCTCATATGTTGTTGTGAAGGTCGTCAGATCGTAATCTTCATCTGTTGATGTGGAAGTCGCCAAATTGTAACTTTCATTTGTTGATATGGAAGTCGTCAGATTATAATTTTCATCATCTATTGTCATAAAAGTCGTTAGATTGTAACTTTCATCAGTCGATGTAAAAGTTGTCAGATTATAACTCTCATCATTAGTGTTTTATGGGAATCAGCTATCCGTAATAATTTTTAGACAGTCTACAACGACATCAGTGGGAGAGCTTCAGGAGATATCAATCGATCGATGAGGACTGAAGGCGATCAAGATTGGGTCCAGCCTAGTCAAGCCTTTGCGAGGAGCATTGATAGAGTTCTTGTAGGAAAACGTTGATGTGTTCGTCTTGGGTCCTGAGGACATGCTGGGGTTACCCCCGAAGTGATCAGCCACGAGCTGGCTGTCGACAGGCATACTAAGTCTGTGCGATAAAAGAAGAGACATCTCAGCGCAGAGTGGCAGAAAGTAGTTGCCGACGAAGTCAATAGGCTCCTTAGAGTTGGTTTCATCCGGAAAGTCCAATATTCAGAGTGGCTGGCTAATGTAGTGTTGTTGAAGAAGGCGCTAAACAAATGGAGGATGTGCATGGACTTCACCAACCTCAACAAAGCTTGTCCCAAGGACAGCTACCCACTACCTCGAATCGATCAACTGGTTGACGAGAGTGCCTGACATGAGCTGGTCAGCTTCATGGATGCTTTCTCTGGCTACAACCAGATCTTCATGGCAGAGCATGATCAGGAGAAGACTTCCTTTATCATTGACTTGGGGACATATTGCTACAAGTTGATGCCATTCGGATTGAAGAACGCCGAGGCCACATACCAGAGACTTGTCAATAAGGTCTTCTAGCACCAGATCGTCCGCAATCTGAAAGCTTATGTGGACGACTTGCTGGTGAAGTCGAAGTAATCGTCAACTCACATATTAGATTTGGACGAGACCTTCTCTATTCTCTGGCACTACCGAATGAAGCTCAATTTTTTTCAAATGTTCTGTTAGGATGCAATCAGGTTAATTCATGTGGTTGATCACACAGAGAGGCATAAAGATCAACCCCAAGAAGATAGCCGCCATAGAGCGACTGTCCGAACCGTGCACCTTGAAAGATATCCAGAAGCTGAACAAAAAGATAGCAGCTCTACGATGATTCATCTCCAAATCTACTGAGAGGAGCGTCCCATTCTTTAAAACTCTAAGGCTATGTTTGGTTTGAGAGAAAGAGAGAGAAAAGGAAAGGAAAGATAAAGTAAAAAAGAAAGGAAAAGAAAAGAAAAAAAAGATATTCTTTTTATTGTTTGGTTAGAAAGAATATTGTATAAAAAGTTAGAAGAAAATTCATAAAAAAGTCATTTTCTCTTGTTTGGTTACCTTTCTGAGAAAAAGAGGAAGACAATTATCACAACTTAATTTTAATTCATACCTTTTGGAATTAGATTTAGATTTTAGATAATTACAAAAAATAATTAACAAGCAGAAGCACAACCACAATTCCACTAATTAAAAAATAACATTTCTCACACATAATATTTGCAGAAAGAATGGTCAATGAAAGAACCAAAACAAATTTAAAGTAAATGGCAAGATATTCCTAATATAAAGTATAATCTATTTCTAGTCACGAAGTCTATTACAATTAATTTCATATAGAAAATCTTAACCAACAAAGTCTATTGCAATCAATTTCATATAGAAGATCTTAACCAACAAGTCTATTACAATCAATTTCATATAGAGAATCTTAACCCCCCCCCCCCCCCCACACACACACACACACAGAGAGAGAGAGACCATCAAAACATCAATCTCGCATCCTTCACCCCCTGAAATTAATTCAAAAAAATCAAATAAGTAGAATATAAACATCGAAAACCTATAAAATGAAGTCTTAACATTTTTTTAGAAGCAAAATAAAACTACCACTCGTTGTATCATGGTTCTTTTCTTAAGACTAATCATCATAAATGATGAAAGTGACTATCATCGTAATGTTAAGTTTGTCCCAGAAACATATGCCTTTGTGTTCTAATCTTGTGAAATTTACTGAATACTTCCAAATGGAGAGATAACTTGAAGGCATGCTTATTGTAAATCTGTATATAAATTAGTATGGGAGAAAAGAATTTCAAAACAATAAGCTTAGAACTAGAAAAAATTTACTGTAGAACGCAATGCAATAGTGACAAAAATTTTAACAATTTTATAAAGAAAGACGAATCAAAGATAGCAGTGATTTAAAAAACTTACGCCTTCTTCTTGCCTCCCTTTTTTTTGTGTTGATTAAGTATATGATGAGATGGAATAATCAATGGATTAATGATCCTGGTGGAGGTCATTTACATGAGCTAGGATAAGTAACATTGCATGCATGTGGTCTAAACAAAACAACAACAACTTCTTGAACATAAATGTTCTTTACATTTTTACACCCACTAGCCTGTATATATCCATGTTCCTTTGTGTGTGCGCATGCGCATGCGCGCGTGGTTTTCCAGCATTCTAATTGATTGTTGTGTTATATAAACTGCACAAACAATACGGTATTAAGCTGCTAATGACTTGGGCGTACTGATGGCCAAAAAGCTTTCAGACCAATGGCTTGGGCGTACTGATGGCCAAAAAGCTTGGCCTGAAAGCGAACGCTCAAGGGCTTCGAACATTGCTATAATAAATACATCATATTAGTGTAGAGGAAATCCAATAACACCTTATTAAGTAACTGAATGAGCAAATAGAGAAAAGTCTACAGATACTATACTCATTGTCCAGAAGCTTTCAAGAAAAGGGTTTACCTCAGACTAATTTGGTGAGGTTATGGAATATAAGGAGTAATGTTTTCACACTTTTTTAGATGTGAATTATGTATAAAGAGCAGGAAAGGAAGGGATAAATTAAGCTTCCATGGATGGAAGTTGCAATAGATGAGCAGGAAAAGATTGCATTCTGCTTTTGAATCTGGCCCTTAATGGGACTGGCCAGTGAATGGTGATCATTGAAATCGAAGTGTCAAACTGAAGTAGATAGCTTAAGTTTGATAGTTATGATCATGTGCTTGATATTGCTTTCGCATTCATGTATTGGACGTGAGTTTATCATGTGTTGCTTCAACTCATTATCAGAATGTGTCAGAGGACCATAAAGGAAAGAAAGTCTTTAAATAAACATTCTCCTTAAATAAAATCTGTTTTATTTACCTTGTTTCCAACAGCTAGATGAGTACCATCAGGTTTGAAAGTGATGTTGATATTTTCTCCACTGAGTTCAACCTGTTGAGAGCATTTTCCACCTAGAAACCACATATTAGTAAGCAAATAACCTTTAAAAAACAAGTAATTATAAAACTGAACTGTCTCTTTAGCAGCTATAGCATTTCCAGAAAAGTAAAAGCACTAAAAGAGTTACATTCATGCAAGGAGTAACTGAGTTTCTAAGATGCCTCATAGGAAACATGCCCTATTTTTGCACATTTCAAAGAAACTAAAATTTGTGTGTTCTCTAACTACTTATAATAACAACCATAAGTATCATGCTACAACACAGACACAATATACCGGTAGCAATTCTTCGTAATTGTTAAAATGTTACATGATTATATATGCATTTTTTGTAATACATTTATATGCAGTCATAAAATTATATTTATTGTGTTGGTATTCATAAATGAAAGAACTTAAGCAGGAACATTATTTATAAGACAATTATCAATTGTAGGAACAATATACTCTATTATTACATATGTTTTGAGACTACAAAAAGTTCAATATCAAAGTCATGTACGACCATATCAGATGTGCTTATTTTAGTTAGGCAGGCTCTCTTACGTTAAACTTATACGTACGAGATAATGTTTAGTAATTAGTATTAAGATATTTGTAAGCATTTTGACACTGTATTATATACCCCTCAAAATTAAGCAAAATGGAGAAGTCACTGATCCGTCCTTCAAATGGTGGAATCATAGAACATATTGCCTAAACCCATTATTTTACAAAGATAACTGCCAAAATCCAAATTTTAGGTGTAGCAAAAGTTCTCGCCTTTTTTTTGTTGGACGATGTAGGATGAAGCTACCACTCAGTCATAGACTACATAACAATTATACAACATAAAATACATAACATAAAACACCCATAACATGCAAAACAAAATTCTGACCAACCATAGTTCACCAGAAAAAAGCAATTTTTTCTATAAAAACACAGGAAAAATACTAGAGCTAATGCGACAGCAACTACCATTGAGATTTAAAGTTCCAATGGAAAAGGGGTAAACCACATAATTCTCTTTTATGCTGTTTCAACATATATTAAATTAGTTGAATAAAACAGTCAGATGACTGTGCAATTGAGGTACAAAAATCTTTAATTTTTTCAACATTCATTCTAATATTTCACCATAAACGGCATCAAAACGCAAGTCAAAGGATTTGAGGACACTTACTACGAGCATCCTATAGACGGAACGTCTTGTCTCCTGCCGCAGTTACGACCAAGTCATTGTGCTTAGGATCCCAACACAACTGATCCACACTATCTGTGTGCCCTTTCAGTTCAACATCTTTCACTTTCCTCTAAATTAAAGACACAAAACAAAAATTCTTGCTATTTTTATTCTACACAATCAAATGTAGAATGGGAACACTGATTTCTTGCAGGAATATAAACTTCTATATTGAGGATATGGAGGGAATAAAACTAGAAGAAATTAATCTATTAGAGCTATGGAGTAAAAGAACTGACAAATTCTATCATGCAAATTCTATGAATTATAATAGCACCATGAGCTATCAATCAAATAATTTTGACTAGCAGTAAATTATAACTTACATTAAAAAAATCTAAATTTCTGCCATTTCCCATTACGACAAAGCTACTAAACAATACAAAAGCTAAATTTGGAAGAGCAGAAAATTAGTAAATTTTGTTAAAAATAAAAGTTCTGCTAGAAATTAGATGTTAAAGCCCATATCGATTGCAAAAATTAAAACCCTAGAAAATCAAAATATGGAATAATTGTAATTAAAAAAAACCTAGAATCTAAACTTACCTTCTCTTGATCTAAGGATTGGGGATCGGAGATAAGTGGAGATCGGGGGGCAGGAGACGAGATTGGAGATCGAGAAGTGGAGATCGAGAGAGAGAAGATCGGAGGCCAGAGGTGATCGAAGGTGGAGGTCGAGCTTGAGCTCGAGAATGAAGAGATCGGAGGCTAGAGGTCGAGCTCGAGCTAGGTTGACTAGGTCGGGGATGGAGTCAGGAATTCCAAGGAGGCGTCGGGGGAGATTTTCTCTCCCTCTCTCTCATTTTCGCTCTGTTTGAGTCGGGAAAGGAGAAGGGAACTGAAAATATACGTGACTTTCTCTGTTGATTTTAACATTCACTTTCCTTTTCATTTTCTTTCAAACCAAACAAGGAAAATATACTTTCTATTGTACTTTCTTTTCCTTTCCTCTACTTTCCTTCAAACCAAACAGAGCCTAAGAGGAAGCAAGAACTTGAAAGAGAGCATGACATGGACGGCTGAATGCAGTGCAGGTTTTCAGGCTCTCAAGGCCTACTTGAGTACCAAGCCACTGCCAAGTCAGCCCCTAGGAGGAGAGACATTGTACTTATACATGACCGTCTCCTCCGAAGCCGTCAGCTCTATCCTCGTTCAAGAAGAGAGCAATATTCAGAAACCCGTTTACTATGTAAGGCGGAACTTCAAAGCGGGCGAGCTCAACTACCCCTCATAGAGAAGGCTGCATTCGCCCTCATCACCGCTACAAGGAGACTCTACCCTTACTTCTAGGCTCATGTCATCATTGTGCGGACAACTCTACCTCTAAAGAAAGCGCTAGGCAGCCCCACAACTTCTAGGAGGAGTGGTCCTGTGCAGCCCCGACGGGTTGACACACGAGCACTCTATTTCTTTGATTTATCGGTCTTGAACAATGAAGCTGAATATAAGGCTCTTCTTGCTGGCCTTCGAGCGTCACAAGCATTCAAGGCGGATTGTCTCTATATCTTGGCCGACTCGCAGTTGGTTGGCCATCAAGCCAATGGGTGATATGCGGCTAAAGATCCAAGGATGACATTATATCTCAAAGCTGCTAAGGAGATTTTGACTAGTTTCTTAGACTTCAAGATAACTCAAGTCCCCAGCGCTCTTAATGCCCGAGCGGATGCCCTCTCCCAGCTTAGGTCGACAAGCTCAAGGACCAGCTCAGGGCATGTCTACACCGACACCCTCGAGCGACCTAGCATCTCCAAGTCACTAGAGACTATCATGGAGACCGAGACATCTATCATGCCCTGTTGGTTGGAACCTATTATCCTCTACCTAACACAAGGTACCATGCCTGAAGATTCCGCCGAAGCCAGGCATCTCCAAAGGAACTCCCGCCGCTATCTCATGATTGATGGACAGTTTATCAGATGTCATACTCGAGCAGTGGTATAAGACCCTACCTGTGATGCCTTCAGCTGCCAAAGGCCAATTACGTGCTCAGGGAGATTCATGAGGGTACATGTGGAACCATCTTGGGACCCGAACCCTCGCGCAGAAAGTTATTCGGCAAGGGTACTACTGCCCTACTATATTGGCCGAGTCAAAGTGACTTGTCTCTCAGTGCAAGAAGTGCCAGTTCTACTCGTCCAACCCGCAAGCAGCGGCCAATGAGCTAACTTCCATCCTGAGTCTCATACCTTCTGCTTAATGGGGGATGGATTTGCTAGGTTCTCTCCTCCTAGCTTCGGGACAGATGAAGCTCCTTATTGTGACAATCGACTACTTCACCAAATGGAATGAAGCCGAACCACTGGCCAACATTGGTGAGAGTAACATCAAAAATTTTGTATGAAAGTCCATTGTTTGCTGTTTTGGTGCGCCTTGGTCCTTCGTGACTGACAATGACATCCAGTTCAACAACGTAGGCTTCCGGATCTTTTGTGAGGAATACAACATTCACCTCAAGTTCTCCTCAGTCGCCCATCCCAAATCCAACAGACTTGCAGAGGTTGCCAACAAATGCATCATCCAAGCTTGAAGAAGAAGGTGGATGCTGCAGTAGGGAATTGGGTTAAAGAGTTGTCTAGTATCCTCTGGTCGTACCGCACGATCCATAAGAACTCAACCGGGGAGACTCCATTCAAGCTAGCTTATGGCGCCGAGGTAGTCACTCTAGTAGAAGTAGGCATACCAATCATCCGACTGCAACACTTCAATGAGGACCTGAACTCGGTAGGTCATCAGGTGGGGCTCGACCTCCTAGACGAGACCCGAGAGAAATCACTCTAGACCCAAGTCACCAATCAGCAACGAATCGCCTGCTACTACAACAGCAAGATCTGACTAAGAAGATTCAACGTTGGCGACCTCGTCCTCCACAAAGCTTATTTCGACAAAGACACTCGAAAAGACAAGATAGCTCCCAACTGAGAAGGCCCGTACACAGTCCTAGAAGAGCTGCGAGTAGGAACCTATCGAACAAGGGCCCCAACCGGGAGAGTTCTATAACATCCCGGGAATGATGAGCACTTGATGAGTCCAAAAATTACAAACAATTTCCTAAAAATCAAAAAATTATAAACTATGACTAAGATCCAACAATGAGAAACAACCACTTAGTAAATCTTAAATTCTATATAGGCATGTAAAATAGTTAGAAATTTGAATAACTCTTTAAGAGAATTATACATTGTTTTGAAGAGAATTAAGATACATTCGTATGTTTTAGCAGATTATGCTTCTCTCTTCAGCATCCACACTGATAATAGTATCATGTACTTCTTCCATTAAAAAAACACTTGATACTCTCCATCTATTTGCTCAAAAATATCCTTGAATGTTTCAAGGTAACCATCTGCTGTAATACAAAACTATTAATACAGGGCAGTAACCTGCCTCGCTTCTTAAGTTTAAAATAAGGACAAATTTTAAAAACCATCCTACTTGAAAAAATAATTATAAACATCAACTTATTCATAAAATATTTGTAAAAACAAACCCAATTTCAACCGTCGGGCTAAAACTAAGTCGATTTTAAAGAAAAATCTTCCAAAACTTCACGGGACTTCAAGTCTGAATTCCCGTGAAGTTTTTGTACGTAACAAAACTTCAAGGTACTTAAAGTCCCATAAAGTTTTAGAACATATTTTATCAAAACCGACCTAGTTTCAACCGTCTGGCTAAAACTAGATTGGTTTTGACAATTTTTTTTGAATAGATCAAAATTGACGATTTCTTTTTTTTTTTTAATAGGATGGTTTTCAAAATTTGTCCTTAAAATAAATAGAAGTCAATGAAAATTAAATGGGCTTACAACAAAAACGAAGATGCCAACAAAACAAGTATTTATTTCCATTATCTGGCAATTGACATTTTCATCCAGAGAAGATATGCCACAGCAACAGGACTACAAATATGTGGTCTGCTTATATTCAGATAAAGATATCTTACATCAATAACAGGGATACAGGGGAGAGGAGAAATGGTGATCACCATATGTACATATATACAGATTATTATGTACAATATTTACAGCCTCTAACGCAGCTTCACCAAAATGGGCACCACCTGAGAACCAAAAGGAGCGTGAATGCAAGGAGCCAAAATGTAACTTTCGAAGAAATGTAATAGAATCAATCACACAAGTTTTTTCAAAATGCGAAGTTAAATTTAAAATTATAATATTAAACTGTTCGGTTTACGTATAAATTGATATCGTTGAACTTCTTTTAGTCCAACACCTTATATATCTTGTGTTTCTGAGTCACAAAAATGGTCGCATATTTCCATTATAAAAAGATCTGACACAAAAATCACGAAAGGAAGCAAAATTTGATGCACCACCAAGAGTGATGAGAGAATACAGGGATTGAGTAAACAAATTGATAAAGTTTAGCAGCCAGAAAGCTACCCAATGCCTGCAGGTTATTTCTATGTTTTATGGCGGAGCACGTGCTCAAATTTACACTGTGGTGCTTCTTTCCTCGCTACATTTTCTATGTTCAGTAAATTCTTCATAAAGCTCCCTAGGCGGTTAATTTTAGTCCAAATAAATTGGAAAGGGCATGAGATTGACAGATAGCAAAATAAACGTAGAAAGTTCTATTCAATGCTTACCCAACATAGTTCTGACACAAATTTTCATGGGCTGTGGCTTGTAAAATTAGCTTCTGAACCTGAAGTTTCACAGATAGACCATGATCAACTTCACGAGTATCCCCAGAAATCAAGGCACTATGGTGATCAGTATACTGGATTGAACTGGCAGCCCCTGACACTGATGATCCAGAAGAAAAGTCCCGTCCAGTGAGCTTATTGCTCATCCGTGCCATAACCACCACCGCTCGTTCATTTAAAACCTCATTAGCATCACCAAGTTGATTGACAGCCTATGGATAATCAAAATATTTTTAATTAGCAACACCAAGTTGATTGACAGCTGGACAATCGAAATCCTTCGACTGCTATAACAAACCAATACCAAAATTCATATCATCAAAGGGGCAAAGGTAAGTAAGAAAGACAAGATAGTCCTGAACACAGCTGAATGGAAAAGTTAAATTCATGCAACCAATCAGAGAATTTGGATTAAGGCATTGCTGCTGCTGTTATTATTATCAGCAAGGGGGCAGCATACTAACCTGCAGCAGTTCTCTCTCCCGTGCACCACGCAGAGGTTGAGGGAGATCTCTATTAGGTGCAGATTCCTCACTATTCACAACAGGATGAACATGGGAGTTTCCATAGTTCGCCATTTGAGGAACTTCATTAAAATTGAACAGTCTCCAATTGATAAGAGGATCGTGTACGAAAGCCTGAAATCAAACACACCCAAGGTTTAGATTTTGCAAAAGAAAGTATCATGGAAATCTAAAATTCCAAGGTTCCAATCTGACTGCACTTATAAAATTACAAGGCCAGGGATGCAAATTATTACATTAAAAACATAGAAGGCAACAAAATCATGCAGTCCCAGAGAAATAGAAATATTCTATGAAGCCATCCCTATCTCTCTCTTTAAAAAAAATTCTTCAGAAAATATTTCCCTGAGATCTATTTTGAGATGATCAAACTTGCTGTTTGTCCAGGTTATTAGCATTCCACCACTTCATGCAGTTCTATGCTTATAGAAAACTGGCAAATAACCGAAGTTATAAGCATACAACTTATGTGTTGCTTATTATCTTGGGCAAACAACGACACAAAGGCTGTCTGAGAAGTTTGAGAGGATGAAGCCTTAATCAAAACAATGTTTTATCTCAGTGCAACACGTTAAGCTGATATTTAACTATCCATCCATACATTATGCATGCCATCACATAAAAAAGCACACAGTTCCCATGTAATTTAATCAGGATCAAGAACTTTAGTTTTCTATCTAGCTAATTAGAATCAAGGACTTCAGTCCTCAGGCCAGCTCTTTGCCTCTACCTTTCTAGTTAAAACTAAGAGAAAATAACAAAGATGCAATAATCATGGTTCCTTTACCTCCATCATAGCCATGACGCTATCTTTATTGGTTCGCAGTACTTGCATCACATTTTCACAGGTCGACCTGAAATTACCTTCAATACCACTAACTTCCATAGCCTTCACGAGCATTCTAGTTAAGCGAAAAGGTACCTGCTCATACGTCATAACATTTAACAATTTATAAGTTGGAACCGATGAATCCTCTAAAGTATTTTATATGATTCAAGAACCTTGAAAAGAAATTAAAACAGAGAGAGAACACTTTGCTGTTTGACACATAATATTTACTTGCCTTCTCTGGGAACTTCTCTCTGTTCATGGAAGCCTCGAAACAATCTCCAAAATCAATATGCAATATCTTCCCACTGAAATGAGAAATTTAAAATATCACCATTCAGGATACTTCCTCAAGATCACCCAATGTAGTAGTAACTCAAAACCTAAATTGCATGGGTGCAGATACCGGTATAGGGGTGCGGGTACGGGAGACGGCAAATTTCTAGAAGGTAGGATACAAGGACACGCCTATATATATGTATCTTATGTATATTTATATCTATTAAAATTAATAATTTACATAAGATCTATATTGTTTTATATTTACATTAGATCAATATATAAGAAATAGATGTGAAGTGTAGAATATACATCCAAGAAGAGTATGAGGATTGTTTTAAATTAAAACATGCATTATATAATTCAGTATACGGCTAAATAGACATATGCCTACACTCGAGAAGTATCTAAGAAGTTTCGATACAGGTACAGGTACATGTCGGATATGGGTATGACTTCTGATTTGAAGTACCCAGGTAACATAGCAGAAAACTAATTTCTATAATACCTGAACCGGTGCAGCATAAGATTACTTGGATGCCGATCTCCGAGTCCTAGCAGATAACCAACCTGGAAAATGTAAAGTACCATATAAGCTTAGTTTACCCAGATGAATAACTATGAAATTCTTATGTGAATAATATGAAGATGCTACTTGTCTAGGGAATAGCATACCATACTCATCACAGCCAAGCTTCTAGTATAATTTGTACGACGATCAAGCCAAACTTCAGAAGTCCGGCTTTTTAACCAGAGAACCTATAATGAAATTACATTATTTTGGTACGGAAAAGACACGAACGAACACAATTAAACTTCAATATATATTCCAGACATTACAGACAGCACATCAGAGCAAATATAATACCTTTGCCAAGTCATTTCCTTCAGTATTTTGCAGAGCATGCTCGAATACTTCCACCTTAGCTATGAGCGGCAAGCGATCATAATCAGGCGCAAAAGCCAGCATAAGCCTGTGTTCTTGATTCAAATGGATCTGGTATAACACATGGATAATAAGACCTATCCAGTGAACAACTCTAGAGAAGTGATTTCATAAACACATGTTCCACAGCTTAATCAAACATGACTTGGAATGAGTAGTCATGAAAACCTACCTTCCTCGCATCCCTGTACTCCCGAATTAAATGGTGTAGTGTATCACAATTTGGAACCCATCCAATCAAACCACTATTTGGGGACAAAGGAATGACTGAATAGCGTTGAATGGAAAGATCTTTTTCTGCAGTTTTCCTTGAGTTCTCCAGAAGAGTGTTCACCAAACCGAAAAGCTAGAGGATAGACAATTCAAAAATGCTAAATTAGCTGGTACTCAACAATATAATCATGTTGATAATGTTAAAATCACCCAAGCAAGCACACATGCTTCTGAACCGAAATGAAGAATGAGTTGATTTCCTTTGGTGAATCAAACAAACGTAACATCATACATTAATTATATCAAGAAATCACATGCTCGTGGTTAATCTAATAACAGAAAATTTGGACAAACAGAAATATGATGTGACACAACCTGAGGCTACCATTCAGCCAACTGCAGTAAATAAGTCAATTCCTGAGATGACAATTTGACTAACTTATTCTTCGGTAATAATTTATAAAACACTAATCGCAAGCTCCTTTCCGTTTAAGGCTCCAACCTTGCGTGTTAAATGGACATGGTGAAGCCTACGTGTTGACATGTTCTGCGCAATCTCCCACTAGCCTCATAGTTCACTGAAATAAATCATCAAAATGACGAGATGTACATGAACTGGCCTGCTTGAAAGTTCAGCTAGTTGAATTCAAGATGGTATGCTAGAAATAAAATAGTAAGCTGATTCACAGGACTCCAAGCATGCACTAGGCATAATGGTAAAGGGAAGAGTTAACTAAGTGGAGACCAGGGTTCAGATCATGAAAAAAAGGCACAAGGGGCACCTGTTTATTGGAGGGAAACAATAGCAGTCATCTCTGACTTTCAATATTGGTACGCCATAACATAATTAACACTGTGCCAGCTTTTAAAGGGGGTTAGAGAATGACAAATATTGGATAAATACAACTACAAAAACAACAACAAAAAGAGGGGGGGTGGGGGTGGGTTGGGGTGGAGGAGGAGGTTATGAGTTAAAATTGTGGACTCCCGGTGAAACAATATTTGCTGAAATGCACGGTCTTCAACAAGTACCAACCCCAAGGCATCTTAATGTGTCTGGAAAACAAGTCCTTAAAGATGCTAGTGGTTCAGGTTATAAAGGTTGACAAATAAAAGCTTTCACTCTTATTAAAACCACTGTCTACAAAGAGAAATAGAATCATATGTAGCAAAAGCCTTCACTAAGATGAGTTATTTGAATTGGAATTTGAAGAAAATCTAAAAGAAAATGAAAAGAGTAGGCCAACAATAGAGTACAAGGACAATCCAGTAATCTATCCCTCAGTCACAGGGTCAATAAACACCACTTCATATGACTTCAAAGGAACGCAGTAAGACATTTAAAAACAAAAAACTTAAGGATGCCTTTAATTGTTGCCAATAATTCTGCAGCTTCTACAGGAGGGCTAAAAGAAAGATGCAAATACACTCAGCACAACTTTCTAAAAGCAAATCTCCATGCACTTTCAACTAGAATACAGACATTTCAACAAAGATCAAGAGAGAAGGTTTAGTTCACATGTTACGGCCTAAAATGAGGTGATGCTTTGTAACATTGATACTATGTCTAATGCAAATTCCAAAAAATAAAAAGATGAACCTTTCAGCAATAACACTTACCTGCATGACACGTTCATCTTGCCGTAAATCCTCATGACCTTTCAGAAGGAATGCATAATCCTCACCATCACTACCATGAATTGTCAGTTTTCGTGGTCTCTGTTTAGATGTAATTACAACAAGTGTTGGAGCAAATGAAGCAATTGTCACAACAGGTGCATCTGAAAACAAAGTGGACTGACATCTTAATTCAACAACTTATATTAAAAAAAGCCAAAAAAACACATGCATGCCACACGCAGTTACATAGAGAAGAAATATCTAGCCTAAAAAACAGCTTTAAGGATCATAAACCATACACAAAAATAAGAAAGTTCAATGATGAAAAAAAGCTACCCACATACATAGTAAAAGAGCAGTCTGGATTCTTACCTGCATGGTATGTTCCGGGTACAGCAAGCTCTAAATCTCGACATTTTAGCAATTCAGGAGAGACAGACTGAATACAAGTAAATTAAATGCTTAGAAGCATTCCAAGGATTATCAATGAATACACTGGAAACTAAATGTGCAAATCTTGCCTGTAGGTCCAGGGTAGTAAGACTTGGAAGTTGCTTGTCTATTCGCCTGAAAACATGATAATACAAATCCCATGCCTGAAATTAAGAATAAAAGCAAACATCCGGAGGAAGCTTCAGATGAAGTTTTAGTAAAACGAAAATAGTCAACAGTGAAGCCACTCATGGAGCTAGCAGAAACCTGAGTAAGTTCTGCATCCTTCCCTGTTCGCCTATACTTCAAGCAACATTCACGAGCTTCCAACAGTTCACGACCATACGCCTGAAAATATATAAAAAACTGGGTCAAGGATCACAACTTAAAAAAAAAAATTCAAGTCTTTCTCTTTTATTGTTTTTTCTAGTTTCTTTTCCGGATCCAACCTCCAAGAAGCTATCATAAAGGCCGTTCAAATTGTTGAGGAGGAAGAGGGATAAATACCAACATAACTGATGATCAAATAGTTCAGTGCTTTTCATGGATACAAAATTTAAATCATTAAAATGATTTAAAGATTAATAACGAAGAAGTCAAAGGGTAAAAGAACACACTTTCTTTCATCCAATACCAACGACAAACTAGCAATATCGACTTTTAATTAAACTTATAGGGACTCATTATTGTAAATACTCATTATAATATGATAGTACATTCTGCAGCCTGTAACTTTAAAAAAATAATAAATAAATAAAAAGATAAAAAGGATACCTGAATGAAGGCGATCTCTTTCAATGTTCCAGGTCCTTCCTCAAGCATATTATGTAAGGGGTCCAGCACCGCAAGCATTCCTTCAATATTGTGTTCACCAAAATACAAACGGCTTGCTTCCTCCAAAGCCTCATGCCACATTTCATGCCATAATATGGCTACCCTGATCAACTCCTTTGACACTAGTTGAGCCTAGAATAAGAAAAAAAAATCATCTGTTATAAAATGTCCAATTCTGGAAATTAGTAAAATCAAATGATATTCACCTGCTCAACAAGAGCTCCACTGTGCTGGCGAATTTTATCAACAACTTCCTGTGCTGCAGCTCTGCGCAATTGGCTTATTGATTTGCATGCCACCAGAAGTGGATACATAAGAGCCTGAAAAGAAAAGCCATCAAACAAAGTACATAAGAGCTTAAATAGCAAAGGAAGAAAGAGAGATTGAGTAAAAGATTCATGTAAGCTATACACTCCAAAAATTAAAACTGGAAAGAAATTAGGGAAGTAAAGAACACAAAAAATCAAACATATTTTGATTTGTGCATACTGTTACTGAAAAGTAGTTGATTTTAAGTTTCTAACAAAAGCATTCCACAGGAATAGCAGATTACTATAACACAAAGAACTGTAAGATAATTCTGATGTCATTTGAAATGCCTTGAGATGATCAAGGATAGGAGACTAGCAATGTCCTGAACATGTGCAATGAAGATCAATGGGGAAAATAGCAAAGACTTGAAGAAGAGAGGCAGGCGGAGTCAAAACATACAAGGAGTCGCAATTAAAAGCAAGCATGCTTTGAGAAGTTGAAGAGCATGACACTCAAAATGGCCCTTGATGAAGAGCTAAACTAACTAACGTAGTCAACAGAAAAAATACTCGACTGTCATTGCAGTTGGATGGTGAAAACTGAACAGTACATACAACAGTTAGTGAAAACAGAGAAACGTATCTGAAGTAACTCATAATGAAAACTACAATTAGTAACTCGTAGTGGCTACAATATGATATTAAGTTCGTAGAAAAAATATTTTTTATGATCAAATAGTACAATATGCTGTCTCTATTTTTTATTCTTCTACTTTATATCATGATGAAATGTAAGTTGAACTAATAGCACTCATCACTTTAGGAAAGTTCTGTACTTTTAGCTCTAATGATTTCAACTACATTCAAAGGTTATTTTCAGCTTCATTACATCTTTTTTTTTCATCAGCAGAATTACCCTAACATATAAATAATGTGTTAAAATGTTTGATCAGATTATATACGTGTACACAAAAGACTACATGCAAATGCTCATGAAATGCATGAACATACAACAGTTGGTTATATAGTAAAAATAATTATTAGACTTGAAGTGTGCGCCAAATTATTGTGGCCACTAACATTTATTCTAAATCACTAATTAGTTGGAAAAGATACTTAACAAATACATGAAATTGCATAGTGTAGTAGGTTAGCCAAACCTAACAATATTTCACCACAAAATCATGATTTGATGAATTTAAACAATATTTAGTAGGTTATGTTTCTTTTGTGGAGCAAAAGATTGGACTATGTTTGAGAACGTCAACAGTAATTATTAAAAGTGAGATCCTCATTAGTTTCTCCAAAATTTTAGGATGACTGGATAACCACAAAGAAATATTACTTTGTTGCTAAACAAATTTTCCATACAGCAACTTAGTAGCTACATGAGAAGTTCTAGGATGAGATACCATATCTGAATATTTAAGTTCAACTTCAGGATAAGATTTTGCATACTTTTATGAAAAACCCAACAGGTAGAAAAGAATTTTCAGTACTCATAAATGAACTATCATTATCATAAAAGATCTATATGTGAAAATTTATGAAATGTGAGTAGGAAAAATATAAACTTAGGGAAATAAAGATTATATAAGTGTGGACTTAACTTCCCTGTAACATATGGTATTGCACAGTTCAAGCAAAACCGCAAAAACAATTGGTTAGAGATTCAACTCTGAACTAAACATTTTTCATGCTTGATAAATGATAACATATAATTGACATGACAAACATGTTACTTGTAATACGTCATTCTTTAATTTGTTTATGTTAATTAGATATCCTCAAGAATTAAGTGTTGCATTCACTTTCCTTCAGTCGTCACTTTTTAGAATACTGGCTGTGAGAGGCAGAAAAATAGGTAAAATGATTATAGAAAAAACTAGTATACAGAAGCAGCTTCATGTTTCATTATGTAAACATAATTGAAATTAACCTGTGGATGTCCTCTTCCTATCCGCACCAACAACGATTGAATCAGCTCTCGTACAGCTTTATTATTTGAATGGATCCTTGCAATTATTTGAGGTAATACAACCAACCACATTTCTATCTTAACAAGTGAAAATCCCTTCTGCAATGCCGTTTGAACCTCAGATGTAGCTCCATAGTTGAACCACAAAGTGAGAAGACGAAGAATATCCTGAAAGCAAAAACAGATAGAAATTAAATGGCTTTGTATACTGTTAGCATTCAAGATATAATATGAGAAGCTAACAGACTACCAAGCAAACATGGTATCCAGAACCTGAAGTTAAAGACTCAATAAGATGCATCATTGTCTAGATATATATTACAAACTTGATGGTCAAATATAGGTCTGAAACTGACTTCTCTGCTATGTTTACAAATGACGATCTTACTCAACTATATATAGAATTCTTAATTTAAGTTGTGCAGCTTCACGAACATCATAATGCCTATGGACCCAAATGCTAAGACTTCTTCATAAGCATAATTCTTTCAAATTGGACAAAGTTCAATCCAGAATTTATATAAGATTTGTCATGCACGTACTCTTCACAGTAACTGTACCATGTTCTGGTTGCATAGTTCCTTAGGGAATGTTGTCTTTCATCTCCAAATATACATGGTGTAATAAAAACATAGCATCATAGCTTTCAGAAGAAGGCAAAAATATTGGGTGTTATACCCCTAAATAAAATATCAAAAATGATGATTTGGACAAGTAGTAGGAATGAATGATCATCTTTCAAAAAAAAAGATTTATTCTTTCCTATTTGTTGTTTCTTATAACACAACAATCAAATCTGGATTAGCAATCTGCCGCTTTAGTCCACTCAGCCATCTCTCCCAATTCAAAATTGAATTTTATGGATGATATGACACGTGAAGTAAAAAGATTAAAAAAGACTCATTTTCTCTTTATTCTTTAACTATGTAACTTAGAAAATGGAATATGTGCTCCAAGAATTAGCAAAGAACTGCAGGCAAAATGCCCCAGTATCCATATGCAACAAGAAAGGGAATCAGCGGAATACTCAAATGATAGGGAATCATAGTTGAGTGGTACACCGGAATAGGAAATAACTTAAGACAACCTGATTCAGTATTCGAGAACACCAAGGGGAATGTATACCAAGAATGATGGTGAGCTCCTTCAGACAAATACTGAGTGAAAACATTAAAAGAAAATGGAATATAATCCACAGATTTGTTGAATAGGAGAAAAGCATACAATGAGATACTGTAGTTAGAAAAAGGACTATCTACGATCAATCATAAGAGACTCATCCGACCAAATAAAGACCGAATCATGAAGCACGATATCCTCCTCCATTTATACTACAATCACGATGAATGCTTTGAACACAGTAACGAACTTTCTAAATAAAGAGTAAATTGCAAAGAACTTTATTTTTATGGAGGTCAGTCACTTTTTTTGCATGCTCGACAGCCAACCTTGTCTTTGATGAGAAAGGTCTTCGATGATAATGGTGACATGACAAACATCAATATTTATATGCTCATTTAGAAGAGATCTTGGGGAAGAAAAGGATTCAAAAGATTTTTTTTAAAAAACTCATACATGAATTCAGTTTGGAATCTAGCATTCCTCCGAACTCTGAAAAAAAGGGAAAATCATCGTTCTTATGCCTTTAGAGTAATGTTTGTCATTATTTTCTGAAACAAATTATATGAGAAGGATAGCTTCTAGTCTTATTATCACATTGTTGCTGAATAAGGTATAGTTACAATTAATCCACAAAAAGATAAGGAATAATCGGTTACGTCAAGGAAAATTTTCAAGCCAATGCAGGTTCCTAAGTCCGGCAAAGAAGAAGAAGGGAGGGAGAGAAGGGGGGGGGGGGGGGGGGCCGCCTCACTGTAAGAATTATAAATATATACTTCAAGAAAACAAAGTTTTCTGCCAATGAATATATAAATAAAGTAAATGGAGGACTCTGATGGAAAGGCTTTACCTGTAAGCTGTCATCAACACCTTTTGCATTTGATGCACAAGCTATTGAATGGAAATATCCAGTAACTGCAGCAACAACATACTGTGCTGCTAGACCAGGATACCCACTTAAAGTATAATGTGACATTACTGCAGTATTGAATAATGCCCATGTGTGCCATGCTTTTGCCCAGTCCTTTGCATATTGAGTGGTGTTCTTGAATGATACAAGAATTTCTGACCATTGTAACAGTTGATACATTAAAAGTACATTTGAAATCAAGAAAATTCAAAAGAATATAAAGCTGCTGATACCTCGTACTGATTCATCGTCTAATCCAGGAGAAAGTGCTCGGCGCCAGGTACCCAGTTTCAGATACACACGAGCAAGAAGAGGAACACTAACATTTGAAGAATTAGCTGCAATTATTGAGTAAGTATTTGGATTCGAAGCAAGCTGTAGAGCTAAATCCTGAAAGGGGAACATTTCAGGAACATAACTAAACATTAAAAGATGAAAATTTAAAAAGATTAAAGATAGCTTATGCTGCTCTGGAAAAAAAAAAGAAAGAAAGAAAAAAAACCCAGATCCACTTACTTGAAGCTTTGAAAATGCTTCTTTTCGTTTAAGATCATCACCAAGAGACCACTGATACTTGAGATAAGCTAACATAACTTGAGGATGTCCATGGTATAATGAGTTTCCAGGAGATGATTCAGGGTCATACTGTGCACAATTAGAAACATTCTCAGCAAACCAATTCAAATCCAAAGTTAGTTTCTAAATTCATAATAACGTACCTGTAAAAGTTTAATTAAAGTAGATCTAGCCTGACTTATTCGACCACTCTTCCGGCAAAGTGACGCAAATTTAAGCCAAGATTCTATATCTTCAGAAGGAGGCAGGACAAGTTCTCTTACTGCAAGAAGAGCTTGCCAAACCTGTAAGTTCATTGGGAAAGTGATCAAAAAAACATATCAAAGTGTTAAAAAGGATAACAAATTATAGCATGACAATGGAGATCCTGCAGGATAAAAAACAAGGAATGGCGAGGATAAACTGATGTATGACACTCTTGTAACTATATAGAATCATGCAATAACTTGACTGAAAGCTCGATATAGCCATAAAACATCAAAGTTCAGAGAGAACAAGTTAACAAACAAAAGAACACGATGCAATATGAGAAGTGTAAGATGAACTAACTAGTCATCTTGAACTATAAAGCTGCACAAACATGAGAATAAATATGCAGCAGAAAGATGTAAAGGATCAAGTGAAAGGTCATGAATCAAAATCATATGGAGTAGATTTAGACAAAAATCTAAGAGGCAATGTGTGTGAGACATGAATCATTTCATCAAATGGAAGTAATAAAAATGAATGGAAAGCCCAGAAAAACTGACCTCGACATTACGTTTAGCTCCTTGTATGCGCTCGTTCCACATGTTACGAATTAGCTCTCTTCGACCATCTGCTACAGGGTTTCCCACCGGAAGAGTGCAGTAATCAATCACCTGTAACGAGTCAGAAATTAGTTCATTCCACCAAAATCAAACAGGGGATGCATGTCAAAGGGAAAAAGAAACAAAAAAACAAAGGTCATAAGAAACAAATTATTTTTAAAAATGCAGATCATATGCGACAAACCTCTTCTAATTCTGACAGCTGTTGAACCCGAACCATGTTGCTGTAAGCACGTTCATAACTTTCCAGCACCTATAAACCAATCAAAAGTATAGCCCAAAATTACAACATTTGAAAATCACAAAAATATACTCATTCACAGATACATAATGAATTAATGAAGGGTGTGATGCAAAGAAAAGGCAAAGCCTTACGGTAAGTACGTATAAACCAGGATCAGGATCTAGGTGGCAATGATGCTTAGCAAAGAATTTGATACGTAAAATAAAACATCATTCAAGAATAAACCTTTTGCAGAATATCTATAATGAATACACCACAAAATAGTAATATTGATCAGCTTAGAAGGGAAATGAAACAACTGCAAATTAAAGTCGAAATTAACATTTACAAACTTTTTGGGTCAGAAGAAATGTAACGAGAACGTTGGGATGGATGACTGGCAACATGACGAAAGTTACGACGTAAGAGAAGTACATCCTTAAGTCAGAGATAGCACAACTAAAGGTTGAATGATAAAGTATCCACGAGATGGTTCGGACATGTACACTGGAAACAACTTCGAGCAACGGTTGAAAGTGCTCAGGTTGTAGGTGAAGGAACTGATCATGTCTGGATTTAGATGTGTAGACTGCGATAACAAATAAACATATGGTACTCTAAAATAACCAAGGAGATGGACCTTTAAAGACATGGATTAAGAAAAAGGTTTCATGGAGCGTACTGCAAAGTTTTAGGGTTAAGCCTTTGTCTCCTAATGGTGGTGGTGGGTTTATGGTAGAGGTATTAATGTTTCGGATGAACAAAAGAAACGTCAACATTGATGGAAGCTAAAGTAACATGCCCCATAGGTAACCCTTGAAAGCATACCTAATAATTGCAGCTAATAGAGAAAGGAAGGACTCGATCCAGAACCGATTAGTTGTCAGCCAATCCTCCATATATTTCATCAAATCCCTTGTTAGTCAATACTCCATTAGCTTAGCTTACATGATCATCATCAAAACAGAGGTATATGGCAAACACATGTTCATTGTGACTAATGAATATAGGTTATGAGCTTATAGTTCCAACTCTCTTGCAAAGTGAATATTTTACCTTTATATACACTACATTAGTATATACCTCCTTATTAGTTTCATAGGAAATGAACGAGGAATCTGGTGCAACTACCAAAAACTTGCATGTTAATGTCATAAACAACTTGAATTAGTTATATAAATGGATCTAGAGAGTGGCAACAGCAAATCTGTTAATTTTAATACAGGACATGAGCAAAACTGCAGAAAAGCCCCATTGAAGTACAGGCAATCTCAGGGTCTAGAATAGACAAGAGCATCCATATTTATATGTCTCTAGACAGCTCAAAAAGAAAGGTCCATACAACTCTACAGTCCATGTTGAAGGACAAAATAGTAATTTGAATTTCAACTCCAGAACTGCAGCTTGTTCTTGCTATGCAGATTCTACTATGCCTAAGAGATGACTGCAACTTTTAATAATCATATCTCCTAGACTTTTACTCAACGAGAAATTCGGAATGCCACTGCTTGGTTGCATGAACCTAAACTTAACTTCTTAAGTTCTCCATGAAGCCACAATGTATGGAGTTGCTATCCATAACTGAACCATATTTTTATGGAAAAACAACTAGAATGATGATAATACTGATCTGACGAACTTAGATGTTTTTGACCTACAATATTTAGCATTTAGCAAGAGTTGTCTTCCTGAAAGATCAAAGTACTTTGCCTATGCATGTGTTTTCTCCTTACATAAGAACTTTTCTTTCTTTAGTATAAGAGCATGTAAACATCACATGTTCTTTCTGATATAAATTTCTCGTCATTTCAACAGACCTTAAACAATCTAGTCGAGTTTATTTCCTTTTTACCCCTCCTTTCATATGACATACTGTGCTCTGCATGGATACTTGAGGAAACATAAAAAATGATAAAATCCTTTGGTTTAAAATAAATGATATGCTACAGAATTTTCAGACATAGATAGCCATAATGAACTTCTAAGCATTGATTAGAGTGTATCCATGTAGAAAGATACAAGATAACGAGCAGTGATGCTAGATAACTGTTGCTAGGAGTCAAGACGCTAACCAGTGCAGCCAATTCAGTTGCCAGACACTTCCTTGCTCTCTCAACGAATTCACGCGCTTCATCATACTGGAAAAATCATAACAGTCATCAAATGACCCACTGAAAATGGTATGGTAAAGATACCAAATGCTACGGTAAGGACACCAAATGTTACCTTTTGGCGTCGAACCAGAAGAACAGCCCTAAAGAAGGCGCCATTGCTGCTTCCATCACCACTTGTAGTAGTATTACCTATAATACGAAGTTTGCTTTCATCCCCATCATCCAACCGAGAAACATATTCAGACATCTGATCCCACTCTCCCATATTCCAGGCAGCACTAGCAGCCTATAATAAAAAGTCAAACAGAAAAGATAAGAATAAAAAATCTAATGAATTTACAGATCTGTGTTTGTGGTGGTTGACTCTGCAAACATATCAGATCACAGACCATTGGAGCCATTTCAAGACGGGCAGCTGGTTCAGCAGCAGTCCATTGCTCTTTGCAGAGATTGTTGAGCTCGTCCCAACGAGCTAAAGCAGCTAGGCACCTCATTCGACCTAATACATACAAACAATATATAGAACCTTAGCACATACTTAATAAGTATATGATTACATAAATAATTACACTGATTAAGCAAGAAAATGTATCATGCATGCACAGGTGCAAGAGGCTTGTTGAGTACGTGTCCAGAACATCCAGCATGTGTGAGGCCATTGACCAGCATGAAGAATAGTTCGACTCACTAATTACGAAAGGGCGTTTAATTTACAGCGGTTTACATGATTGGAAATTTAAAACTTATATGAATTCTTTTCATATAGTAAGTACATATACATACA
>BQKN01000950.1:440940-474965 GCA_022839385.1 Asparagus kiusianus
GATAAGTGAATACTAACCTAGTGTAGCATCCAAATTTAAAAGTGGATTTGATGCTTGAGATGATTTTGCAGTGTATGCCCTGAGTGCATCATCCCACCGCTGCAATTTTTCATACCTAGAACAATAGAGTTATAAGCCTAAGGAGAAGGGAATAAATTATTTTTCTTTATTATTATTAAAGAAATTCATTATAAATTACGAGAACATTCAAAACATCATTAGGAAGACTCGAAACAATATTAACAAGAAGTAGTAGAGATACCATGATTCCTTTAGTTGCACATCCAAATGTTGCTGTGAGTACGTCAGTATTCCAACTGCAGCCTGTGAGTCAAAAAATAATGGACATATACACCATTTTATGAAATAGTTAAAAGAAACATGAAAAATAAGATGTAGAATTCTTCACAAAGTGAAGACGGACCTCATGCTGGTGCAGCTGGTTATTTATGTGAATAAGAGACTCAACCACGGTAACCGGATTTGTTCCCATTTTCTTTGAGCGTGCAGCTTCAAATTCCATTTCTTTGTAGTGAAGTGCCTTAGCAAATGCCCGACACTGATGAGAAAGGTTATGGAAACAAAATGGTTGAATTAGAAGATGAATATTTTACAGTTGCAACAAGGAAGCATGGATATGATTATAGGGGATCACATGAGAAGACACCATAACATTAGAATTCACTAAAAACTATGACGTTAAAACGTGAAGCATAATGTAAAAGACATATATAAACACACACACACACACACACACACACACACACACACACACACATAACTAAGTTTAGTTACATGTACCTCTTTTGACAAATGTCTAAACAAACAAAGCTAAATGTGATATTTGGAAGTGGAATTGTCTATTTATTCCTCATTCCTGGTTGAAATTAGGTGTTAGCTTACTCCTATGTGACTCATACCATTACACATGAAATATGCATAGGTCTATGACGCATGTGTTACGTGTGCTTGTGTTGAGTGTGTATGCAAATAAACACATGGATACACAATATTGACACAAAGAATGGTAGTTAAAGATTTTCACTTACACAAATAAACACAGATTGAAAGCAAATATTGCACAAATTATAATAATATAGTAACTATATAATGTTCACACATGTGCTAAAACTAACCTATTTATGCTACACAGAATCACATCAACATGATTACACAAAAGACAATCAAAATCCAACATGAAATAACCTTCTCTGCAAGAGCACCAAGTAGTCGGGTATCAATAGGAAGAGGCTTCTCATCATGCTCCATAAACTCTGCCTAAACAGTTCAGCCATTATCAATAATAAAACAACACATTGAAAGCGTGTTAATTATAAAATTATAATACAAAAGAAACAAATAAATAAGAATCTGACCAAGTTTAGTAATGTTGCCAGAATTTCGGGAGGTATATTCTGCGAAGAGAAGGCTGTCTTAAGATTCCTGACTAATTGTTCTTGTGAAGCTTCGTTCATTTGTGCCCAGCAACTTGCAAAACCGGCAGCAAACAACTCCCTTCCAACAAAAGGCTGCATGTATGCTAATTCAGTACAGATAATCATAACATAGAATGACAAAGATCATGGTCATTTTTGTACTTGCAGTTGTGCAAGCCTTGCACAGGTACGCAAAGCTGGGGATGGAGATTCCTTCAGCAGTTCTATGCTAAAATGCCTCATCCACTCAGCCCAGTCTTCTTTAGTACTCCTTTGAGAAGCCTCACCAGCAGTCCTTAATCGAACATCATTAACCTATAAGAAAAAAAGGAATAATCAAGACATAAACAAAAATAATTTAGTGTACCCTGCTATGCTTTTGAAGAAAGATAAACTTTAAGATATAAAGATGGCAAAGGTTTTTGTTAATAACAGCATAGCTAGATAAGCATACAAGTCTCGGGTCTCTATTGATTGCCTGTGCATTTCAAGCCAACACTAAGACAAGTCCAATGAGAAAGCATATTACCTGGTGGCCTCTTGATTGCCTGTGCATTTCAGTCCCTTCCTCGTAAGGATCACTGTCCACATCATTGATAGGATCACTGATAATCTCAGAAGGAACATTCCGAGTAAACTTCTGTACAGATAAACTCTCCAGAAGAAGTGGTTCACGGCCGCGTAGACGCCGTTCAATTTCCTCAAAATCTCTGTGCTGAAAGCAGGAATGCATAATTAGGAATAGCAAATATCTAAACAACCAAACTGAAGCATAAGAAGCAGCAAGATGAAGACCCGCATATGATGTTTCAACAGAATTTTGTGGATTGACGATATGAAGATTGTAAAATCCTCGCCAAGAGCATGAGCAAGACAGCAAAGAGCATCAGCAGCATCTCTTCTTAATTCATCAATTTTCCTGATAAACCTTCCAGGTCAGACCAGCATGTAATCTTACAGATAATGTAAATTTTAATAGAAAATGCAACAAAGAAAATATGAAGCCGGCATAGTCTGAAATCATGCTTAAAGCTGTAACTATAAATGCAGCTAAATTCTGGATTAACTGCATCCAAACCACAAAAATTCTTGCCACCAACCAATAGTCCGTTGAATAGAAATATATGCAGTGAATATAAATACTAACTTGTAGCTGAAAGTTATGAATCTAAAGCATGCAACAAATTTATTAGCATTTAGAATGGAAATGATTACTTACTCATCATACTAAATACTACTAACCTATTATTCTTAGGGTGAAGAGAATCCCCAATATGAAAAAAGTCGTTAAAACAAAAGGCATTTTAGCGTCATTTCAAATAGTGCTTACTCCCTACAAAAAATACTTATGGAGTAAATCAAAATTTTGATGGAAAAGCCCATCTGCAAAGAGGTGGAACATTGGAGCCTCATGTTCAAGCTACCTCTACAGAGGGACGTCGAGCATTGCAGTAGTTAGGCACTGGATTGAAGAATTTTGATAAAAGAAAGAAGCTTCTCTTGAACCCCCAAAGTGTCAACTACACACAAAAGAAAAGAAGAGGCTGAGGAAGAGGAAGGTTGGTGAAACCTTTGTTATGTCTGCATTCCCTTATCTCATCCCAACTCTCCTGTCATTTGGCAACCCCTCACCACCCATCGCCACGGGCAACAAATCCTCACCACATGCGAAAACGAGCCAAATCTTCATTACATTTGCAACATTCTCAATCTTCACAGAAATTTTTCCTAAGCTATTTCTTTAGATTCAGTTGCCAAATATTATACTTCTCTAACCCATTACCACCAGAGGCTCAATTTTTAATCTTTCAATTGCGAGAAATTTATATTATAACCTTCAGGTTTACCATTTTTCCAATTAGACCTGCAGGTTTTGTAATCAATAAAGCAAGTTCCTTCTTTCACATAATTGTTTGTATTTAGTGATTACAGCCTTAAGATAGCACATTGCACTTGTCAATCTAAATAATTAAGGAAGTAACTGCACAAAAAAAAAGTGGCCTGAATAAGTTTCTTAGGAATTCATAAATCGTAAAAGATTAAAAGTGGTACATAAAGGGATCTGTATTCTGTACTAAATGGAAGCCATTAATAAAATGAATCAGACTAACAGATCTAAGATACTCGACAATGCTCTGTGAATTTGAATAAGATACAATAAAAGAATGAAAATGTTAACTTAGCTAGTGCTCATTGATCATACATCAAAATGGCTAAATAACTAAACCACTCTGATAATGGAACATGCACAAAACTATCCAGTGCCACTAAATTTGTCATAACAGAAGAAACAGAGATGGGAGGGATTTGCATGTGTACAATGAGGGCGAGAGTAAACAAGAGATAAATTAGGACAGTAGCATATTCAGAATATTCTAGCAAACTAGGGCATATGCCAGTACAAACTACTTGAAAATCCAAATTACTGATTAATCGTGAGTATACTATCTTACCCGTCCAAAACCAGATTCAGATGATGCACAAGAGATGACACATGGCCACTGACCTGAAACAAATAATAAAAACAAAAAACAATATAAAGAGCAAAACATCCTCACTAAAATTTGACAAAAATCTTTAAAGATGTTGAACCGCTTAAATTAAACTAGCAGCCTACCTGTACTCGAGGTATGAGCTTTGTAAGAGTGTTGATTGCGCGACGTCTTACATCAATTGAAGCCTCCACTTTGAATAAGCGAATAAGTGCAGGAAGGAGTAAGTGCATGTGTTCATCCAAGGTTCCTGCATGATATTTCTCAAGTATTAAAGCTCTGTCTTGCCATGATAAATTATCATCATCTTTGCTAAGTCATTTCCCATAAAAGTAGGGTAGGCTATGGTGTAGCTCCATGAACACTTTTACAAAGAAAAAAAGCTACAACCAGCAGTCAAATTGATTTAAATCAAAGTTGCAGAAAATAATATGGACAAAAGAGGAGTTGCCCTAAACTAAACACAATAGGGAGGAAGAAGGCATAAAGCAGAAACAAGATGGTAAGATTTTACTACATGGAATTGCAGGCAACTGTCTGCAAAAACAAAGCTAAGAGCCTAACGGAGAACATTGAAAAATTAGATAAACTATTACTTTATTATAAATCTGATGTACATTGCTACAGGAAGATAACAATGGTACCCACCACCAAACACTTCAAGAGTATGAAGAATATCAGGAACATGGCTATAGTCATTCCACCGTTCAGCATCACTCAGCACTTGTATACAACATGGAAGAATAGCCGGCAAATATGTCCTAAATTCATCATTCAAAGCTAAGCAGAGTTGCTCAACAAGGTGGAGAATCTGCAGATTAAAAAAAGTTATTATTTCAACAAACAAAAGAATATAAAAGACCAAACATAGAATAAGCCTGACCCGGGCTGGTTTTTAATCTTATATATATTATATATATAATTATAGTATGATATGGTCATTAATATATACTTATATATATTTTTAAGCGTATATTGTCATTAATGTATACTTATATATTTCTAATGTATACTATATATAATTATAGTATGATATGGTCATTAATGTATACTTATATATACTTACATAAAATATATATAGCTATATACTAATAAGTACGTATATACTAATACATGTATAAGTATAATAAGATTAATCTAATTTTTTAATCAATTTTTAGCAAAAAATTAAAAAAATCAAAAAAATACCAAAAAATCCAGCCCGACCATGTTTGGCCTGGACCTGAACCCGGGCCCGGCCCAGCTTGGTCCGAGGTGCCCGTGTCCGTGTCCGGGTTAGGCATTTTGCGCAGCCCAGACCAGGAAATCCTGGCCGGGCCGGGCTGTTTGGACAGCCCTACATAGAATGTACAAAAGCCAGAAACCAGTCTAAGGTACCCTAGAGTGGATAAAACTAAAATCACACTTAACCAGAGCTTTAGTTTGATTTTCAAAGTAATGTACAAGACAAGGTGCTATTTGCATAAACCTATGTTATATTTAAGTGACAATGTGACATGCACATAAGCAAAAGCTACCCACATAAAGTGATAATGATTGGCTCATAGACAGAGAAAAACTTGATATACAATAATTTCATAGTATTTGCAAATCTTACAACATGCATACAAAGAATTACATCTTAATATTTAGGGGAAAGTACAAGAAACATAAATATGAAGTACCATTCAAGCATAAGAAACTTCATCAATCCGTCGCTATTTAGTGTCCTTTAACCACAAAAATTCCAACATTCTACATATGTTAATATATCATTGTATATAAAAAAGCCCTAGGTGCTACTTCTATTTGCAAAATTTTCTTGGACAAAATTACCCCTCACTATTATACTTAAGGGTTTTTTATATTAGTCCCTTCAACCTTTTATATTTTGTGGAGATTAATCCCTCAAATCATTGAAATTGCTTCTAGGTACTTAATTTAGGTCCTTCAAATATGAATCTATTTTGAATTTTAGTCCCTAAATTCATTGAAATTGCTTCTGGGCCCTACAAATATGAATCTATTTTATATCCCCTAATTCTAATGCTATTTCCAAATTAGTCCCTCTAATCAAGACAAAAAATAGCCTTAGGAGGGGTTAATTTTAAAAACTTATGAGAATTGTGGGACGTGATAGCCATAGGACTGAATTTTACTTGGTAAGCCTTCCCATTGCCACTTCTCATCTTGAAGAGTGATTAATTTGAAAATAACCTAAGAATTCGAGGAGCTATTTGCAATTTGAATGATTTGAGGGACTAAATTCAAAGTAGCTTAAGATTTGACGGATCTGATATTAATTTTAATATTTTTTCAGATAGATTTCAAATTATAGAAGATTTAAGGGACTAATATCAAAAACCTCCTAATACTTAATTAGGTTAAACTGGATTCCTAATATATCGCTGTGGACTTTTGTTTGCTTTTGGTTTTGCAGAATAAATTGCCAGGCCACTTTTGCCCCTCAAAACAAACTTTAATGTTCTATCCTCCAGGGGCACAAACGATTCAAAGACTACCGGATTTGACACCTATCATATTCATATCCATTTACCAATTATGAATATGGATACAGATACAAATATGTCTCAGTATATGAAAAATGCATATCTATATCCCCTAAAATAGGTTACGGATATGGATATACATGCTAATGTATAAGAGGATATACATGCAGATACAAGATGGATATGAAAAAACTAAATAATATTTAAAAAATATAGTTCATATGATACAAGCGAGTTCACCAATATGTTTGTTATATTTGAAAAGCCAAGATTTGATCTCTTGATCATCAAAATTAACCTCAAATTTATTTATCCAAGGATTAAAAGTATTGCTACTATATGACCAACATATATTTGGATATTTGGTATATATTCATAACATATGCATATCCGTAACCATATTCTATTTTTCGCACCCATACTCTCCTCTCTTTGAGGCCTGTACCCAAAAAAAGGGTAGATAACCTGCTTTTACAGTCTATTGCCACAATTCATGTACATTCTCATCAACAGAACATGATTCGCCATTCAGATCACGATGCTATTAATTTTGGTTATTTACTGAACTTTGGTAGTTTCTTTAATTAAAGTGACCAGAAAAATAGTACAAGTATTACAATGCCTAATAATTAGAAATTGATGATAGACATGCCATAGACATGGATCAACCAGTGGCTAGCTCTTTGAACCAACGCCCCAATCCCCAACGACTAAACTATTTTTAGGTGGTTTTGTAGTTCTATTTTCTTATAATTTGTAGTTAAAGAAGGGACTCATGGATTGTTTTGTATCTTCAATTTAAACTTCCTGTTTAGTGAGTGAGAGTATGCTTTCGTTACATCTTACCACAAAATTGTGATTTAGTAATAGAACATCATGTCTGTTGAGGGATAAATTTTGGAGGAAAAAACCCCTTAACTTTGAAAGATTGTCAGATAACACCTTATAAATTCTAGAAAAACCTCACATTATACAACTAACAGACAAGCGCATGCAAAGCACGTGCCTTCTAACTAGTAAATATATAAATGACTACAATAGTATAGCCAGGAAGTCCCAGAAACCAATATCTTATTGGATTCATTTTAATGTTAGATCTTCATGAAAAAGATAATTCTCTTGGAAGTTTAATACAGGGATTATATAAAAGGCGAACAGGAAAGGAACACAGATCTGTCAGAACAAAGTGTTGATAAGAATATAGATGACAATGGCAAATCACAAAACATGACTCGAAAGCATAGATTACCGATTAGGAGAGAAATGGATCAGAACTCATTTCTTCGGCATTCCTCTACATAATGGAAATAAGCTTCCAAATATCAGTGTATATTATCACACATGGAATTTGGAGGAAATGGACAGATTTACAAATTGAACATTTGAAATTATGTGCTAGTTTCCTTGTTTGACGACTATAGGGCATAAATTTTGTATAACTTTCTCTAATTTATTCAGAAAAAGGAAAGAAAATCACAAGAACATTAAAGAAATATGAAGAGGCTACAAATTGAACATTTGAAATTATGTGCTAGTTTCCTTGTTTGACGACTATAGGGCATAAATTTTGTATAACTTTCTCTAATTTATTCAGAAAAAGGAAAGAAAATCACAAGAACATTAAAGAAATATGAAGAGGCTTTCTATATGACATTTCAACATGTAGACAATCCCTACAAGTTTGTTATGATATAGCTAAATTGGCATCCTTCAGCTTACAAAGGTTCATAAGCTAATGCATGGTAAGACTCTTACACATGGACAAATATGTGAAATTGCCAAACAAAACAAACCCCAGAAAATCAAGCTGCAAAGAACTAAACTTACCGGTGAGCCTTGCACCGGACGGTTTGTCGTTGGCAAGCTGAAGGATGACGACCAGAGTTCAGATATTAAAGAGAGCAAATCAGGTAAATATTTACGCATGTGCTGCACAAATACACAGGGCATTACATTAACTATTGTCATGAAAGGAATAAATTGAACTACATTAAGGACCAGAAACATTAGCTTAAGATCACTAAAATGAACCTGGCGCACAATGGACACTAAAGTTCCTAGCTTCCAAGTAATGAACTCTTTCAGACCATCTTCACATGTTCGAACAGCATGGAAAAGATCAGGTAGCACCTGGAGAGACAAAAAACAAAGCATTTGAATAACGACAAAATCACATTTAGCATTACAGAATATTGCAGTAACTGTACCCGAAGATCTAATAACAGACAGATAAGAGGAATCATGTGTGTGTGTGTGGGCAAGTTATGTACCTATTCAATTCTTTACCAAAGGTCCAAAGGCTGTACTGTTCATCACAAAATAACCACAGTAAATAGGAGAAAAGGAACATGGCAATTTCTTCACGGGAGGAAAGATTTATCATCTCCCTAATTGAAGTTTTGTTGTAAATGCATCCCAAGTTCTTATTCATCAATAAACAGACTTGAGAAACCTATCATAATCATGTATGCATTTTCACCCGTCGTATGTTCATTTATCACGTCTCGTAAGGAGAATATTTAAAATGGCCCTTCTTCAGACTATTATTAGAAAGACAACTGAATGAAGAGTTGAATATGTAGAATAATATGCTATATAATGGGAAGACAGCCAAATGGATTCATCAAATCCCTGGATAAGAGCAGGTGCGCCAGCACAAGAATATACCAAAAATCACTGAAACGTTTCAATGTCATCCACATCAATAATTTATGTTGCAATTACTAACTTAATTAGGTACAGTTATTACAGACTAGGGGTGATGCCCAAATAGAGGTATCTCAAAAGTATTAACAGCCTACAAAGTCTTGTAGATAGTCCTGCAGTCAAAACAAATATAAAACAGAAATACAGAACTCCCACTCCATTGCACTCTTTCATCAACATTCAAATTTCTCACAATAAAAACATAAGAGGCCACAAATATAAGGTAAGTTCATATTACCCATTGCTCCAATATCAAGACATATTCCTTTCTAGTCTGGTGTATAGTACACAACTACTAGTCGCACCTAGAATAGTCAACTTCTTCTAGTTTGAATTTTGAATAAGAATATTGATAACAGTAGAAGGAACAAAGTCAGCCATCTGAATTGATATACAACTCATCCAAAATGCCAACACACAAGATGCCAAGTGACAAAATGGTCATTACAGAACAATTGCTAAAGTAAAAAGTATTAACACTGTTCCACTGCAAGACAATTTTCTTATTTTGAACGATCGCTAAAAGACCTAAACAATGCATATAGGTATGTGTGCCATGTGCGTTTTTAATTTTTACATAATTTAAAATAAATAAAGAACAAACATTATACATGGAAAATACAAAGGGGTAACTCAAGTAACTCACCTTTGGTAAGTATGGAACACAGCCAAGGCCCATCGACTTGTTTTGAGTAAAATAAATATAAGTTAGAGATTGATTAAAAAAATTTATCCAAAAACCAGTGAGAAAGAACTAAACAGTCTTTCAAAGCATACCTTGAATATGAACATAAGAGAACCTACCACCTTCTGGTGATAACTTGAAAGTGATGGGTCACGAAGAATTCGCATGAGAGAACTAATAGCAACCTATTCATTGTACTATTGATGTCAGACAAGTTCCAGTACTTATAGCGTTATACAGAATACAACAGTGAAAATTTCAAATTTTAAAACTTACTGTGGAATAATAATCCTCAGAGGTTGCAAAAGATGGCCAGAGTTCTGTAGGTAACTCTTCCATTGAAACAATATGTTGACCCGTGTCACTTGCTGGACGGTTAACTTCCCCATGTGATCCAGGCAAGTTCTGCTGATTACGCTTGTGTACATGGGGATCTAAGGCACCCATGATACCTAGAACCTGCAGGACAGATCATAAATGCTGATCCAAAAACTCATACGTTTACGAACGTTACAAATCACAAGAAAATACCTTCAACACTTCTCGTCTAGTAGACCATGCTGACTCGCCATTCAACAATTTTAAGAGTAAACCAAGTAACAGTGGGTACTCATTATAGGGAGCAATAACATAGCTGAAGATGAAGAAAAGAAAATGAATTTAGAGCTTTAAAAGACGACATGAAACATTATTGCCAGTTATCTTCTCTCATTCAAATTTCTTATCTTTGTTATATTTCATGCTAACTTTCTTAGACACATCATGCAATAGTATAGCTTGTCTATCACAGACTCCCTACACCAAGTGTCTAAATGAAAAACACTGCATCCACGATGGTTGAAGAACCGTAAACAAATTGAGAAAAGCAAAGATTAACCTAATTGAGAGTGGTCAGGTTACAAATATAATAAAAAGTTTACTGGATAATAAATCCACTCACCAAAAACTTAAACATTAATAAGACTTGTCACAAACCAAGATTTACAAAGTACCATAAATCATAACAAGCCATACCATTGTGTTTAAAGCAAACCAACATAACGGTTCTTAATAGTCAATAAGATGCTCAACTTGTCAAAAGTTATTACACTTCATCAACGACCAAACAAAATGAATCATGCAGCAGTATATAAAATTATTTGATACTGTCAATATAAAGGGTAAGGGCAGGCCGTTGCACGAAGCCCCTGCTATGCACTAGGTACGGGAAGGGGTCGAACCACTTTGATTACCTTGTATTTTGTTACAAGAGGCTACTTCCACGACTTGAACATGTGGAAACAGCTTCTTATTAACCGTTAAGAACCTTTATCTTGAGCTAACAAGTCCTATCCTGCTTTAAACACAGTAATATGCCTTGTTATGATTTATGACTCTGTAAATCCTGGTTTACAACAAGTCCCATCAGTGCTTCAGTTTTTAGTGAGTGAGTTTATAATCCAAAAGTTATGTTTCTTATTATATTTGTAACCTAACCACCCTCAAAAGAAACATATAGCAATTAACATTATGTCAAGATCGATAAAGCGACAATTGAAAGAGCATATTGTACCCAGTGCTTTGTACCACTTGACCAAGAGTTGCCACAGCTATTTCCCTTTTCATGACGGCAGCAGCATCCAAGAGAGCCTCAACGATTAATGGCATTAACTCAGGAATATTTTTCCTCATTTCAAAACCTCCCTGTGCAAACAAACAATAAAAACATGAGCTTTCTACTTTAATGTTGACAAGGATCATCAGTTCATGCAAAATCTAAAATCCATAAGTCCCTGTAACAAATAAAATAATAGGGAATCCTCCAAACCCCTAACAGTGAGCTACCTTTCACTTCACTTAAGACTTTTTCTCTCTTTTTTTTGGGCATTAGCGATCCCCATGCTACTCTTGTAATATGTTATACTCTACATTATCATGTTATCTTTAATATGATGGAAATATCTACCTTTCGCTTAACTTTGGTTGCCTTTCTCTGAACCACTTTCTAATTTTGGACATATATCTACGACAATTTCTGCATTAGCAGTCACCACGCTACTCTTTTTTAATGTTATATTCTGCATTATTATGTTATCCTTGCTATGACTCTTATTCATCTACCAACAATTGCAAAATATAGGAATTGTACTAATAGTTGTACCTGTAATATTATTCACAAGAATTAAATGTAAAATAGTTTTCAATTATGCACATCAGTCAACTTCAAAATATGATTTTTACAATCTATTAATTAGCCTCATTACTTATCCCATGTCTCTTCAGGGGAGGTCATTCGGCTGCCCACGCATATAACATTGCCAGTAACACTAAAGGTCCTAGAACACGAACTCTTCCAACAAATGGTAAGTCTTCTAAAAAAAATATTTCATTACCCTCCACTTGAAAATTGTAAGTACAGGAAGAATTGCTTTGGGAAATGATTAGAGCACCAACAAATAGTCTTCAGTTGCTTTGGGGAATGATGTAAAACACAAACAAATTTGTCTTGTCATGTTCTTACTTGTCAAATCATAATAAATGCAATAGTAGGCTAAGTATGTAGAGCAGTACATTAGACACCATGAGATAGCGCTCCTCCATCACTATATGGGTCATTTCACTTGATCTCATTCAACTCTCCACTTTCTTTTAATAAGGGAGGAACGCTTCATTGCAAGTAAGTACATTCTTCTCTTTACTTGCTTCGTTTTTCCCCCTTTTGCTTGCTTGCTTCCCTAAAATGGGCAATGTGGTAATGCTTCTTTTTTTGGTTTTTTTCCATCTACGTAGGGGCAATTATTTCATTGATATTCCGGTGGATTCATCCTTATTCTCTAGATAGGCAAATGGATGTGGTGGACACACTACACCGAGATGGAGTATGTGCTCCTGTGAGTTCCTTGTAACAGTCGGCATCATCCTCAGTTCTGAGACTATTCTTGAGCTACAGAGCACCTCAATTCCTCATCATCTTCTTCATCCTCTCCATTTCCTTGACTTTAGACTCCAGTGCCTACCATGTACGGGTTTAACATTGCAATTTAGCTTGTGTGGTCATAGTGTGTGGTTATAGCGTATGGTCCAATATTTTGCTTCTCTATTTTGTTGTATTTACTCGTGCTTTCGCGCAAGGGCCGATTTAGGTTCATGGTAAATTTGTAAATTTCATACAAAATCATTATAATATTTACAATTGCCCCCTATGAATTTTAAAATTTGCCACTTCAATCTATCTAAAAACCTAAATAGGTTAGCAAAAAATTAGATTAGCCCCTTTTGTACCAAGTGTCTTCCCATTGGATACTATAGTTTTATAATGTTGCATTTTAGGTGAACACATACTCCCCCCCCCCCCACCCCAGGGAAAAATTTTGTAGATAGGCCACTATTTTTGCGGCAGCCCTCGTGTTGTTTTTGTAAAAGCTCTCAAGTTGTATTAATGTAGGTAGGGTGTATAATTTTTGTTCTGATAGTGTATTAACAATATATTATTAAATTGCCTTGTTTAAATTTCTTTTTAGTTGTGGGGTTAGATTAATTATCGAGCTCTCCTTTTTATTTGGTTGACAATGTATGCATAGCACTTTTGCTACCTGTACTTATTGGTGTCTAATGCACTCAAATTTTGGTGAATTAGGCTAGTTTTTCACCAATGTGAATGATGTATCTTAGCTTTATTAAGCTTGCTCAGGGAGTGGATTTCCAATGTGAATGATGTGTGAACTACTTAACCCAGAAAATTTTTATTAGACTTAACCTGCCTTAAAAAATTATGGTCTGACTTAACAACCCCTTGAATTATAGTTTCTTAACACTCATCTAACATTGATACCCATTAATGTTGAAGTGACCAAAATGCCCTTTCTAAAATGGGTCATTTAGATATTAGTTCTTCAAATCGTCAACTGACACAACTGTTATTCTGTCAAAATTTTGAAATTAACAAGCCTTTCAAATCCTACAAGGCCTTCCAAATTGGTCACTCAAGGAACAAAAGTCTTAGCTTGTGTTTCTCCCCGAGATCACTCCCCTTCCCATAAGCCTCCCTTCCTTTTTGAGAACTGTCTTTTATTTCAATTTCTCTATCTTTCTCTAAGTTTATCTATATTTTTTCTAATTTGTCAAGACTTCTCAAATTATCTATATTTTACTTTAATTTGTTTATTATTTTATGAAAATAGCTATTTTCACTTTAATTTGACTGCCTTTCTCTAAGCACCCTTTTACTCGTGGACATATATCTACAATTTTTATGCATTAGTAGTCAAAAAGCTACTCCTTTTTAATATGTAATACTCCACATTATTATGTTATCCTTACTATGACTCTTACTGATTCACCAATAAAGGTACAATGTAAGAATCGTATAAATATCTACAACTGTACTATTATTCACAACGATAAAACACAATATAGTTTGAATTATGCATATCCGTCAACTTCTAAATAATAACCCATAAATTATCCTTATTACTAATCCACCGTCTCTTCAAGAGAGATTTGACTGCCAAGGATGTTAGTATGTTACACCTCCAGTAATAGTAATGGTTCTAGAATATGAGCTCTTACAACAAATAGCAAGACCTATTAAAACATTTCATTACACGTCACTTGAAAGTTGCAAGTAAAGGAAAATTTGCTTTAAAAATGATGAGAGAACCGCCAAATAGTCTTTAGTTGCTTTGGGGAATGATGTAAAACACAAAGTCGTCTTATCATGTTTTTACTTGTCAATTCATAATAGATGCAAGTGTAGACTAAGTTTGCAGATCAGTGCATTGGACATAATGAGAATGCACTTGTCCATCATAATAAAATATTTTAGAAGATATGATCACATTCATCTCTACACATTCTTTAAAAAAGTGAGGAGCCCTTCATTGCAAGTAAGTGCATTCTTCTCTTTACTTCTTCGATTCTTTTTTTTTCTTTTGCTTGCTTGTTTTCCTTCTTTAGAATGGGCAATTTAGTGATGTTGCTCTTTTTTCTTTTTAACATCTTTATACGAGCTATTGTTCTCTTGATATTCCAATGGCTTCACCCTCGTCCTCCGAATAGATAAACGGGAGTGGTGGACCCACTACGCAGAGATGAAGTATGTACTCCTCCAAGTCCTTTGTACCCCTCGCCATCAACCTCGACCTTTGAGACTGATCTTGAGTTGTGGAACACCTCGACTTCCTTGTCGTCTTCGTATCCTCTCCATCTTCTCAACAGTGGACTCTTGAGACAATCTGTATGAATGAAGTCTAGGGTCTGATATTTAGTTTTGCTATTTTCTTGTATTTACCCATGTTTTTGCAAAAGCCCTCACATTGTTTTTTATGGGAGTTCTTGGATTGTGTTAATGTGAGTGGGGTGTATAGTTTTGTTGTAGTGATGTATTGACTTAGTGTATTAACTATGGTCGATTTAATTTTAAATTGATTTGCTTAAATCTCTTTTTTAATTGTCGAGTTAAATTGAATATCGAGCTCTCCTTTATTCACTTGACAAAATCACTTGACAAAATGTGTGTGTGTGTATATCTTTTGCTACCTAAACTTATTCATGTCTAATGCACTCAAATTTTTTATAATAAGCTGGTTTTTTGCCAGTTTAGATAATGTATCTCAGCCTTATTCAGCTTGCTAGTGGACTGGAAGTCCAATGCGTCACCTTCCCCCATTACCACCTGCTGGAGCACGCGTACCCTGTCCACACCTTTTTGAGATGTTTTTACATCTCAATGAACCTATCATACCGTGAATAATGTATGAATTACTTAATCTAGAAAATTTTAATTCAACTTAACCGCACCCCACAACCACCTCCCCCCCCCCCCCACAAAAAAAAAAAAACCCTGAACATTATGGTGTTACTTCACCTCTCTTGAATATTGAAGTTTCTCATCACACTCATCTAAAGCCAATACTCATCAATGATGAAGTGAATAAAATGCCCTTTTTAAAGTAAGCCTTTTAGATATTAGTTCTTCAAATCTAAAGTATTATTGTCACAAAAATTTTGAAATTAAGAAGTCCAAAAAAAAAATCCTACAGGGCCTAAGGACCAAAATGCCATCAGCATGTGTTTCTCCCCAAAATCTCTCTCTGTAATGGGATAGTGGTTCCCTTCTCCCCTCCCCTAACCCTCCCTTCCTTTTGGAGGACTATCCACCTTTTATTTTAATTTCTCAATCTTTCACTGAATTTATTTATGTTTTATTTTAATTTCATCTAGATTTCTTAAATTATCTACCGTTTACTTTAATTGTTTACCCTTTTATGAAAATATCTACTTTTCACTTTAATTTGACTGTCTTCCCCTTTAACTCCAATAAAGGCCATCAAATTTGGCATATGGACACTATTTTCTATAAACCCGTCAAATATGTGTGGGGGTTCATATAGTGAATACTATTTTCATATTGAGAAGTGGACATCAAAATATTCACTTGTTACCGTTCTGTTTATACCCCTAACAGTAACATGGTTGTCATTATTAGCTGTTCTTCAATAGTAAGGTGCAGCAATACTTGGTACAAAAATGAATATAGCGAAAACATTATATACCTTCTGATCAATGTATGATACATGTGATATAAACAACTGTGATTAATTCATAACAATATGTTTTCCCTAATTTGTGCAACTTGCATATCCAGAATTTAAAATTAAATAATTAAAAAGTACCAATAATGTTCAGAAAATACCATGCAATACCACGTCTCCCAATCAGTTCTTTTGAGAAAAAGAATAATGGATGTAACAAATTACTCATGCCCCAGAAATTTACAGTAAAAGAAAGCAACACGAGCTGCATATAGAGTAATCCAAGGAGAAAGGGCATACCACTTTGGCCAGCTCTCCAACAGTAGAAAGGACTCCAGTAACAATAGCATTATTAGCACTTATTCCAGTGCCTTCACTTAATCTCGCAACAAGAGCCTGAAAAGTGGTTCAGATAGATCCCATTAACCAAACTTTTGTCCTTTATAAGCATTTTATCTCACACCTTGGTTAATGATTCAGGAATCATGCCCCTCTAAGGCAAGAACAAGGTATTGAAAGAAAATGAAAAAGAAGCATTATATAAATATATCACCAAACAGACCTTATGAATTGGGGAAATATATGGAAGTATTAACCGTTCACAATTGCGAATCAAGCATCCCAGTAGTTTGGAACTCTCTTCCCTACACTTGCTATCCGCACTGCAAATAAGAGCCAAGATGAGAACAGCATTGACTCGGAAGTGAACTTAAAAAGAGAAGTTATATGATGATAATGATGGTCCCATGATAAGGCTGTGTTAGCATTACTAACAGTCCTATATCCCACCTTTTATCTAAGTATGTCAGCAATTGAATGAGATGACGGCGAAGAGCTGGAAGAACATAGGCAGGATTCTTTTCTGATAGCCTACCAGCCAAAGATATTGCAAACTCTCGAACAATAAAATCCTACAAAGTAAATTATGAGATATAATGTAAGTATCGGTGACAGGACAAGAGCATTTGTAGACTAAAAAAATGGCAGACAGAACTTGATAACTCCATTCTATGTGCAACCACAACATAAAAGGGGAGATCAAGGACGCTGAAACACAAATGCATCGCACAACTTTGACAGAGAAAATCTGATCAATTAACCGAAAATCTTTCAAAAACAATATGGGATAAACTTATATTTCACAAGTAAGCAAAAAAAATAGATTGTACCTTATCCAATTCTAAATAAGAACAATGACACCACCAACATAGATCAGCTAAATGTGGATAAGCCATCTATCTTGAAGAAGAGCGCAAGTTTTCTCATAGTAATGTCATCTATCCTCTCATATATATAAATAAATTTCCTTGACGTAAAGCAGAGTTATTAAGAAACAACCTCTCTTACATTTTCTAAACTCAAATGCAGGATGAGGTAAGGTCAGATTCATGAAAAATCTATTCAGAATCGAGAAATCTTCTCGAACATCGAACAAGGGAATGGATCGCAACAATACAAGAATTTCATAAAGAAAATCTGTCTGGTACTCGGTCTTCAGCTTCTAAACTAACCTAAACCTGGACGGGTCCCACTAGTTCATCATAACTTAGGTTCAAATGTGGCATGTTAAGTTTAAGGTCATATTCCTCACTTCTTTATGTATTAGCATTATCCTGCATTCATATAACTCACTTCTTTATGTATTAGCATTATCCTGCGTACTTTTTTTTAAAATCTTGTACCAACATAAAAAGAATCAGAAGCATATAAAGGCATCACTCGGTATCCATTACAACAACAACAACAAAACCTCTATCCCAAGTGTTTGGGGCATTTGGTATCCATTAACTAAACTTATTATAAGCTTAAAAAAGAGGTGGGAGTTTCAGATGCAAAGCACTTGATCATCAATGAATGGAAGAATAGATATGATAATAGTTAGTGGAAACATAGGATTCACGTAGGCAACCCCAAAAGAATTTAAAATAAAGGCAGATGTTCTTGTTGTAACCACCACATTGCCATCGAGAACCTCTGGACCAATAGCCCTCATTATCTTAAAAGCAACAAGAAGAAAAGAAGGTAACGTAGAATCTAAAGTCAGATGCTATAAGAAGTTTATGTTGGCAGTCTTGCTACTAGGAACATAAGCTGACATTTTTGGCTCGTATAAGAGTTACTATAAGGGCTTCTGATTTTCTCTGTGTATATTCTTTTTTATGCCTCTTCTCTCTTTCAAAAATAGGCATAAACTGACATTTTGGCACTTATTAGCAGCTTCCAGTAGGGGTTTCAGTTTCTTTATACTTCCAATTTACTTTCTGGTGCCTCATTTCCTTTGTATAATTTATTGACTACCCTATGCAAGATCTGCAGTGTTCTTGTGTTCCATCCCCCCAAAGTTCATCAAAAATAAGATAAGAGGTCACAATTTGCCTACTATTGATCACTGCCCCATGCTAACATGGACTACACTGAGGATAGATGATATATAGAACGTAGAAAAATAAATGTGAAATTATAAATTTTCGAAGACCAAAGGGAACTGGAGATAGCACAGACCCATAGTCACAAATTACAAAGTGGCATAATGAGTTGAAAACTACCTCATCATTTAATGCAACAAAAATGGATCTCAAGCTATCAGCCTGAGCCAAGAATTCATCAAAGCTGCTATTCTCGTGCAAAGATGAAAAGACCGACTTGCGAACACTAACATCAGCATCCGCAACTGCTGCAATAAGAAGTTTCTCCACAATCTGCAAAGGGGAATAGAAAACTTAAGAAAATTGACTGCAGATTACATACAGGGACATTGACAGAAGATTGGCATCATACTAACTGAATGCAAGTGTAGTTAAAGCTTAATTGTTTTGCCCCTCTGTTGCTAGGAGAACGCATGACAAACAAATAGATCTCAGTTTGCTCCCTCTTCTTAAACTTATCAACCTTTGCATCTAATTTTTACTACTCTATGAGAAAGACTTGATCAAGATTCGGAAATAATTCAAAAGATCATTCAGGTATTAAATTAAATTTCATTCGCTCCAGCACATTTTATTCATCCCTTCTCAGTAAGAAGAGTTAAAGATCAGTTAACACTTGGATTTTAAAATTACAGGTCAACTAAAACGAAGTTAAATAAAAAAAACTTTTAAGCTCATGCACAATATTTTCAGAAAAAACCTCCTCTACAAGACGCCGTCGCTTTGTTCCCCCAATCCGATTGGATCTGCTTGAACCAAACTGTGAACTAGCTAACCCAAAGAAGGAATTTGCAACTAATCTGCAGCAACATATGGCTGCCTCTCTTCGAGTATTCCCATCTTCATCCTCCAAATAAAGAACAACAGATTCTCTCGCAAATTCTAGAAGTTCGTGACCCTGGAACAACAAGGCTTTAGATTCAGAAATAATGCATGTAGATCTGCCAGATGAAAGGAATAGAAAACCTGACCTTGAAATTAAAATTAGCTAAAGTTCGCAAAGCAAGTTGCACAAGAACAGAGCCATTAATATCTGAAACTTGCTGAGATACGGTTGTTGCATTTGTACGGGCACCAGAAACACCCGGCTTTGCCTGAGGATAAAGGGTTTTGGAGAGCGCTATTGAAATGCAATCTAGAAGGCGCTCTTGAATGGTTGGTAGTAAAGAAGGAATACTGAAAATTATACAGATTATAATGTTACGTAGAAGAAATATACATGCATTTGAAGAAACATACAAATATAAAATGAAACCTTTGAGTTATTTGTTCCAGGGCTTCTACAAGGACAGGAGAAAGACCACCAGAGAACATAGAATCTAGGAGACCACGAACATGAGGCTCCATAGCTGAACCCATGGCTTTAGCGAAACTACCCACACAAGCCAAGGCCTCAGAAGATGGTCTCCCTCTACGAGGAGCAATCTGTAACCATAGAATGTTATGCAAATATGTAGTAAATTATAATGCAACTACATCAAGTAACTTATAATCATATTAAGCAACTAAATACCAAAAGTATACATCAAAAACATACCGCTTCCCGCAAGTGTAAGGTAATTGTAGGAAGGTAAGGGATAAGTTCACCATCTAACGCACCCGCCATTTCACCCAGAGCAATAAAACCACTAGCCCGTTCAGCTGGTATACGCAGGACAGCTAGGATATGATTCATGCAAATCTGCACATGAGAATATTCATGCAAGCTATTTGACAATTGCACTTGTCAACAAAATTTAACTAATCGAACTTTAAACATGTTTTGAGGAAAGTATCAAACAAAGAAGCTTAGCCCCTGCATCAAACACAACCCAGTACAGGGTTTGGAGAGAAACCTTCAGATAGTTTGTTACAAAACGGTCACGTAAGAAGTGAGCAATGCGAGGAAGCAACGACGTAATGCTGAGACGAACAAGCCGGTCCCTGTGTTCGAGATATTTAAGAACTATGTCTGCAACCTCTCTGTATCTAGACATCATAAACTCCCCAGTGTTCCTGTAAAACAAAGCAAATAAACTACTTAGCAAAAATGCAGCATATTTATGCTTTTTGTAGAGGAAATGTTCATGCAGAACTTCCAGGCCAAAGTCCTGATAGAACAACACACCAAGAGAAGAATTAATCAACTTGAATATATCTATGCAAACTTATGAGGCAGCAAGAGAACCTTTTCCATTTTCTTTCAAAACTAAATTAAGCACGGTACGGTTTTGTGAACCTTCATCCGCTTAAGGTAGGTGGAAGAGTCCAATTTCTAAATCCAAGCTAAAACATTCCCACTAACTGGAAAAGAACACACGCCAGATGAATTTCAATTTTCTTATTGTGCACCTATCACTAAGAGTCATGACAGCATGATGTAACAACAGCAAGTCTCCTTATGAGTATTGGCCAAGCGAGGCTTTACCTTATATAAGACCACATAATTCCAAAGTCAAACTGAATAAAGCATCCCAAAATTATCCATCACATCTAAGTTCGTAGTTGCTAAATGATAACTGCACATCAGCATATCAATATCTTCCGATTGGTCATTTCAAAAATATTTCTAGATGTGATTCCACTTGGGTCCATAAAGGCTATAATTTCAGGTTTGCTACTGCCCCATAGAAATGTTAGGAAGAGAACGAATTTCAGAAGATGTCTTGAATGTTTTAACTTAAGCTTGTAAAGTAAAACAAAAGCTGCAGAAACATGATGAACATTAAATGCCACGAGATGACAACATATATCTGCGGTCAGGTTTTGTCACCATTCCAATGGAATGATTTTTGCATTAACAGGGGAAACAAATATCCACATGCAAAAAATAAGAAGAGTGGACTAACAGTACCTCAGAAGTTCTCCAACGGCAAGCAAAGAACCATGTATGCTGTGGACAGAAGCATTTTTCCCTAAACCAACTAGTGCAGCTTCACACATTCGATAATACCTGAAAACAGTTTTCGGATATCAGAAATGCAGAAGGAAATACAACCGATACATTAACAACAGACTTTATACCAAATTTTTGCAATAGCAAGTCCTAAATTGCATGCTTAAATGTAAATGTTAATTAATAGCATAATTACTGCTTCAAAGAGCACCTGCAAAACTGATGGAATGACTGTGGACAAATTGAGAAGAATTCAATATTCCGCAGGAGATTGGATGAATAGCATAACCAGATTAAGTGGTACCAGTATGCACCAGAGCACTGAGACCTGGCTCAGTGGTTTAGTGGTGGGATGGCATGGGGTTATAGGAGGTCCAAAGACCAAAACCAGGCAATGGTCTCTGTCAGAAAAACACCCAACTGAGTCTTGTAGTCTAGATGCCTAATGTCATCAGTCTGAGGATCCAAAACTCACATATGAGCGAACTAAGGAAAATTGAAAAGCCCCCCATTTCAGCAATAAGACCCAATATAAATTCACAATATAAAAGTACAAGAAGATAGACATGTCACCTCTATAGTTAACTAATTTAATGGTGATATCATGTTTTTGCTGAAAATAATATTTGCACTTTTGTAGTAAGGTAAACATGGCAAATAAACAAGGATATATGCATTATATGACAAGAATGCAAAATAGCCATGACCATCAAGAATTACTTCCACCTATTACACAGACAATGAATGTCATCACAGTAATTGAAGAAAAATGTAAAATCTTTAAAGCCCCAAATAATATATGTAGAGCACCTAACACCATGCCCCATCAGCAGACATCAGGTATGTTGAAAGTATAAAGAAATAACATGGTCTCAAATAAATAGGTAATATAAACTATAAACTACGTAGGTGCCTCTACTTAAAACAAATTGTTAAATAATGGTACATAAATGTTAAAACAAACCATTGCACACGCCAACGCGTCTCACGCTTCTCAATAACACCAAGGCAAGCTCGTAAAGCTTCCACAGCACGTTCCCTGACAGCCAATGTGGGGTCTCTCAATGCAACCCATATAGCATCTACAAATTCAGGCACGTGAACATTGAAAACTGTTGAGGCATTTTCAGCCATTTCCTACAAAAGAAAGAAAAAAGGTTGACAAATATATAAATGAATATAGAGCACCGTACCTCAGAATATGTAACAAAGCAAGAGATGTTAGAAATATGAACTTCTGTTACAATTTGCAAATATCCCGCAAAGAAGTACTTCTTAAAGAAACAAAGTAATATGCATTTAAGACTGCCAACTACCTCCAGTAACTCTGGAAACATTGTTACTGGAAACATTGACAGGCAACAAACGAATCAGATCAAGAAACAAATATGCTCTTTTCCCAAATGAACGAAGAGTATATATTTTTTTCATCCTATTAATTATTAGATAATTTATGTCTTAGAGTATGGAATTATGTTTCATTTTGACTGTTTGGCGTGTACTTTGAGAACGCATAAGATTCCGTGAATAAAATAGTACGGAAAGGGGGAAAAACAAAGGAGAAAACAGAAGGTCACTACCGTTAATAATACAAACATTGAAGAGTTCCATGTCATATGTTTCAAGTTATTTTAAATGCTAGATAAATATTCTATTTAATGAGACCTTCAAAGTACACTAAAATAAGGAAATATAAGAAAATCGAGGCAATGAAAGAAAGTTTCTTCCTTCCTGGATGGCAGATAGTGAACTGGTAGTGGATTGGTATGGCCTGTCTTTGTAACAAGGAGCATATGTTATTTGTGTGTGTGTGCGTGCGCGTGCGTGTTTCACTTACTTTCAAAATAAGGACCGCTGCAAAACGACGATACTCTATTCTTTCCCCGCGAAGCCAACTCAAAGCATTTTTTATCTAAAAAGAAAATAAAATCACATCAGAGAATATAATGGAAAATCTCAATAAAATAAAATAAAAGTATGTGACTCACCTGTCTCTCCACCTCATCTGCTGTCATTGCCCCTCCAGCTCTGGCCAGATGGCCAAGAACATTGCTTGCAAGAATTAAGATTTCTGGATCACGTTTTGCTTCAAATACAGTACGCATGTAGCTGGAAAACCTTGAAACTTTGGACGCACTTTCCCCAAGGGTTACATCAATCAACGCATCTATACCTCGTAGAGCAACCATGTTGTCAGCAACTTCAGTGCTTTCTAGAAGGCATGAGATACGATCATATAACTGGTCCATGAAACGAGAGAAAGCTTCACCACTAAGATCACGAGCTTCCTCTTCAACATGTTTCTTTAGAGCTGATGCAGAACCATCCTGAATGAAATAGGATAGGTTCTCAAGTAAAGGTGGCTTCCTCTTCAACATGTTTCTTTAAGCTTGATGCAGAACCATCCTGAACACGGAGAAATTTTCCATCAAAGGTTTAAGAGTTTGCTACATGGATAAGTTAACTCACTGTTGCCCAGAATTTAGTTTATCAGTAATCAAGGTCCCAAATCTCAATATTGGTCGCCATTTTTTTTGTCTTTATGGGTACTCTATCAGATGTTTCAACACTGTCAAATTGGGATTATCTCCCCATAGAATAAGTGGAAGTGAATCCAAGTTGTGTATTAGTTGGTCTTCTTTTACTTCCCTAAAATAACAATATCATATCAATTGTAGCCCAGAATTCAGTTTATCAGTAATCAGGGTCTCAAATCTTAATATTGGTCGCCATTTTGCTTTGTCTTTATGGGTACTTTATCAGATGTTTCAACAGTGTCAAATTGGAATTATCTCCACATAGAATAAGTGGAAGTCAATCCAAGTTGTGTATTAGTTGATCTTCTTTTACTTCCCTAAAATAACACTATAATATCAACTTTGACTATTTCAAATTCCACATCACCTTCTTCTTAGTCATTATTAGCCCAGTGTTATTGAGGCGCAAGGCGCAAAGGTCCCTTACGCACACCATGCGCAAGGCGCACAATGAGGCGCACGCCTCACTGAATTGAGACGCATAACTCAAACTAATATTTTCCAACATAAGACAGAAGCATTTAAAAAACATGTTTATAATTTATCACATAAAAAGACTAAAAATATAATTCCACCTACTAAATCACGAAAAAGTCTTAATTAGCATAAATAACATAAAGAAGTTCATAAGTTTCCACAAATCACAATGCAAGATAATATCCAACATGAGCAAAAGTCTATGAAATAAAATAAGCAAATAGCAAGAAATTATGCTAACTGAATTTTTTCTAATTAAACCAATTACTAAGTTGTTGTCGCTCACTGACTTTGTTTTTCTTTTTTACAGATTATACTTGAGAGTTAAGTAGCAACGAGCAAGGATGAAGGATCAATCAAATTTCCCAACGCAGCTATCAAAATAAATATCCATAATTCATTCAAATGTATATTCATATTGTATTCCTATTTTCTGTGAACTGTGAACAGCAGAAAAATTAAACAGAAGCTATATTGTATAATGTTTAACTAGTTAGCATGCTTGCAGTTTAGTTCGCTGAAAATTAAACTAGTTATGCACAATTTCTAATCAAATTCATCACTGCAAAACTAGAAGCGATGGCACATATAATGCTATCAAAACTTATCTGCAACTCTTGAGGCCTGATTCAAATGAGGGGGATTTCAAAAGAAAAGAAGAATGGCAATTTAAGAATCTAATTCTTAAAGGAAAACTGGGAATATCAAAATCCGAAAATTTTGGAGAGCTAAGATGATACAGAGTTATAATTCCTCTTTAGCATTTACCAGTGATGATTGGAGAGGCAAGTGAGGATGTGTGAAGTTTAGCATATGGTTTATCAGCTAGAGAATAGCAAAGGAACACATCGATTTTCAAACTAGAAAAATATAAAGCTTTTTCCTAAAGTCAATAATATGCACTTCAATGACATACTCAAGTTTCTTTTATTTACATATAAATATTTCAGTAGCATATATGCATGCATAAGAGGAATACTAATAGCAAAAGATCAGAATCCTAGAGCTTCAAAGTTATAATCAGTACAGGGATTATTTTGTAAAGTAACCATCAGGCACAATAACAGGAATAAGTCTTTGGAGCAACAAAAATTATCTACACGATGATGTTATTTCAGTTTATAGGTACATTCAACCTCATATTACTTCCACAATGATCATCAAACCCCAGGAATTAGAACACGCCACTGCACTCTTTAGTATCTCATTCATCAACACAGCAAAAACCGGGGAAAAAAGTAAAAGAGAAAAAAAGGATGAAAGAAAGAAAGAAAGGGAGGGGAAAGAACTTTAGTATGTCTTTGCAACGGTAAAAAAAAACATAAGGGAAAAAAGATTATTTTCAAAACGAAAAAAGAAGAAAACAAGAATAAAACAAGAAAACATCAGTGCAAAAAAAACGAAGAGAAAACAAATTATTTTCAAAACGAAAAAAAGAAGAAAACAAGAAAATAAAAAAACTCAAAAAAACCTGAGTATCGGTCGGTCGGCGGCGGATCAGGAGGCGAAGGAGTCGGTCAGCGTCGTTGGTCGGCGTCGTTGGTCGGCGTCGTTGGTCGGCGGCGGCGGTCGGCGTCGTTGGTCGGCGTCGTCAGAGTCGTCTGTCAGCAGATTTGGGGTAAGAGATGAGGAGAGGAGAAAAGCCGACTTTGAGGAGAGAAAAACCCTAAAAGGTTTATTAAATAAGAGACCCGAAACCCGGTTGAAGACCCGAAACCCAAACTCAATCAGCTGCTAAACGAGGCGACTCAAAGCGATGCGCCCGACTCGCTCTCAAGACGCCAACTAGGCGCGCCTCGCTGCCTGCAACTGCTGGATTAGTAATAATAACTAGTCTGCTGTCCGTGCAAAGCACGGTTTTTTCTTTTTCTTTTTTTTTTTTTGCTACAGTAATCCCTCTTTTTTAACATGCCCTGGTTTGAAATTTTTTGGGAATGCTACAGTAATCCGCCTGCTACAGTACCATTTTTCGAAATGCTACAGTATGCCCATGTGCTACAGTGATATTTTTTTAATAGTTTGCTGCAGCAATGATGCTACAGTAAATCTACTGTAGCATTTACTGTTTGATGAACAGTGACTCTTTGTTTCTCCCATTTGTATAAAGGAATAGATTTGCCCTTGAACATCCAATACATATTATTTAATAATATTATAATATTAATAAATTTAATTGTTGCACATAATTTAGGTATTATTTTTATAATTGTTATATATATCCTTAAAAGTTATTTATTAGAGCAAGGGCAGCAAGCTCTCTTCAGAGCTCTCAAGACTGACGTGACCATGGAAAACTTCTTCCTCCCCTCCAGCAAGCTCCCAAACCCTCCCAAGCCTCGCTCTCAAGGCTGACGTGCCTCTTGAGAGCTTCCGAGCTCCCAAGCGCTCCACAAATTTGTGGAGCACTTGGGAGCTCCCAACTGGCCTGAATTTAACAAAAAAAACCCCCAACAAGTAATCTTCGCAAATCTACAAAAAATTGAAGTAAAAATCGAACCTTTTTGTCTCAAATCGATGAGATCGGCGGCGACGGACTTCAGCTTCGCGGGCGGCTGGTCTGTACTCCGATGGGCGGTGGTGGTTGAGTCTCCGAGGCCGCGGGTTGGGGAGCCAGAGATCCGATGGGCGGCGGTGGTTCAGTCTCTGGGTTCGTAGGTTTTTGAAGTCTGGTTTGGGTTGGGGAGAAGAAGAAGAGGCATGGGTTTGGGGGAAAATGAAGAGGTTTTGGTTTGGGGGGAAATTCGTGGACAGTTCTCTGGGTTTGGGGTTTTTGACGAAGTTTTTTTTTTTGAGTTTTATTCGTTGGACAGCTGAGTGAAAAAATGAACGTTTGAGTGAAAAAATGAACGTTTGAGTGAAAAAATGTACCATTGTGTAAAAAATGAAACGTTGAGCGAAAAATTCTTACCGTTGAGTTATGAAAATGACAGTTATGAGCTCCATTTTCTTGCTGTTGAACAGTAAAAAAACCTCTATAAATTCACAATTCACAATTCACAATCCACAATTCACAATCCACACAACTCACTCATAAAAAAACTCTATATTTTCCTATCAAATTACAAATCTCATGGATCCCTCCCAAAACAACTACTATTCGCATCTCCTTACCGGTGAAGGATCGACCTTATACTCGCCGTTCTATACAGAAGTCGTAGAAGAAGGTCATCCCATCGAGTTATCGCAATCCGCAACACAACAAGTGTCATTATGAGAGAGGCTTTCGCGTGGATGAAGCAAACCAACAAAGAAAAAATGGAGCTAAAACAGAAGAAACAAGATGACGATATCATGAAGATCGATCTCTCAACACTCAATTTAGTTCAACGACAATACTTTGAAATGTGACAGGCAGAGATATTGGAGAGGTGGATGTCCAAGGGTTCTTCCTAATTATCATATATTGTACTCGCATCGCATCCTCATTAGTTCTTCCTAATTATCAAATATTATCTTATATTAGATTTATGATTGTACTTGAAGTTGAAAATTTTGGCATTGAATTAAAACAACTACTTTATTAAAAATGAAATTGTCGTAGTACAACAACTTGAACTCCTTTTCTGAAATTACATTAGACATAAAGAAACTTAATCCTCGGCGATGGATCCCTTAAGCTGCCACAGATACTCGATCAAATCATTTTTTAGTGATTTGTGTGTTTGCGTGTTCCTGATCCGATGATGATTTTGGATGAACTCAGTTAGAGGCACCGTCTGCACATGAGAAGGTTCAACGACTGATACCGAATCGGTAAAGTCAAAGTTGTTGTCCAATTGACAATCACGTTCATCTTCAACGATCATGTTATGCATTATGATACAAGCTGTCATGATATCTTTCAGCACACAAGGTTGCCAGAAACGTCCTGGTCCACGAACAATCGCAAATCGAGCTTGCAACACGCCAAAAGCTCGCTCAACATCTTTTCTTGCGCTTTCTTGTTGTTGAGCAAAGTACTTATGCTTGTTTCCTCGAGGTGTTGGAATAGTCTTCACTAATGTGGACCACTCTGGGTAAATCCCGTCGGCGAGATAGTATCCCATATTATACTCGTGGCCATTGACAGTATAGTTGCACGGTGAAGCTCTTCCCTCCGCAAGTTGTGCGAAAACCGGTGAACGATGTAGAACATTAAGGTCATTGTGAGACCCCAGCAGTCCAAAGAAGGCATGCCATATCCAAAGATCTTTGCTAGCTACGGCCTCCAAAATAATTGTAGGTTCATGAAAATGTCCAGTATACATACCTTGCCAGGCAGTTGGACAGTTCTTCCATGTCCAGTGCATGCAGTCGATGCTCCCAAGCATACCAGGAAAACCTCGTTGTGAGCCTTCCTCGAGTAAGCGTGCAACGTCTTCATTAGTCGGTGCACGAAGGTATTCCTCTCCAAAGATGTTGATAATCGATCGAACGAACCTCTTCACGTTCTCAAGCGACGTACTTTTACCGATACGAACGTAGTCGTCAACGGAGTCAGCGGATGCTCCATATGCGAGCATCCGCATAGCTGCAGTAATCTTTTGAAGACTAGATAGTCCTAACTATCCAGCACCATTCCTCTTTTGGACGAAGTACTTGTCATGTTCGACGACTGCGTCGTGGATTCGAAGGAATAACGATCGCTTCATTCTGAACCTTTGACGAAAATAATAAAGAGGATAGGTTGGTGCGTCAGAGAAATAATCTTGGAATAACCGATTGTGGCCTTCCAGTCGGTTTCGATGGAGCACGATACATCGTTTGTGTTGAATTGAAGTTGAACATTTCTCTTGTTCTTCTTCCTTAACGAAAGCAGCTCCCATAAGAAAGAACGTCTCTATCATTTCATCATCGCTAGAGCTAGATGAGCTAGACATTTTATTCTGGGAGATGATGGGTTGAGGAGAGAAGCCGTCGAATTTTATAGGCATCAGTCGGTTGACGGTCAAAGTTTGCGATACATCGAACTTCGTGCCCAGCCTCGAAGACCGCGGGTTACCTCGAAGACCGTGTGCGCTCCCTCGAAGGCCGTATCCAACGGTTAGAAATAAAATACAAGAGGTTTAAATATAATTAAAAGTAATGGGTAAAATATTAAAATAGAAGAGGGGTTTTTTTTGATATTGTTGGAGCTCCTAACTAGGAGCTTGTTGGAGCTCCATAAGAGCAAGTGTGCCTCCCAAGGCTTACTTTTTTAATTTTTTATTCCAAAAAGGTTGAGAGCTCTTGAGAGCTTGCTGACTAGGACTCCCAACTGGGAGCTTGCTGCACTTGCTCTTAGATCATGCACTGTGATGGTCACTTGCTTGGAGATATGATCTAACTTAGAAATTCCTTAAATTTGTGCTTAACCTATAACTAGTAAAGGATAATTTTGTTATAACAGGTTATTATGCATGACACCGATATATGAGATATGGTGGTGGGTCTCAACCATCGGGAATGGAGATTCTCCGGGTGTATATCATAAGCACGCATCATGATGTGTGTAGCACTAGACCGTATTTGAATTATCTAGGATGAGTCACCTAAGAGATAGAAAATTCAAATTGTTACATGGTCCCTTTGACTTTATGATATTGTCATTTTTAATTTGATAATTTAGTATGCTTTGACGTGATGGTTAAGCCTGTTTAGCAAGCGCTACAGAACCTGAAACATTGGGTTGCTAAATTTTATTTAGGAAAATGATGGATGTCTAGATATGATCCACTATGCTCATTATGATGAGTTAATTTATTATGCATTCCCATGAAGCTATTAAATTCCTACCGGCAGGTGGTTTTGAAAATATTTTTAAAAATTTACTTTCTTATAAAAATAAAATATTTTGATGTTTCAAAATGATTTTTATTTATGTTCATGGGAATTACAAATTTAGGCATGAGCAAATAGGTGAGTTGTCCTGCTTAAAAGAGTTGCCTAAAATAAATGACACTGGAAGGGAGTGAATGTAAGATATTATTTAATCCCATATTATGAAAGAGCTTTTATGAATAGTTGGTCGGATAGGGATTTGATTGGTAAATTAAAATTATTAATTTGATTAATAATTGGTTCTCGATATGGGACCCAATTGGTCTCACTAATGTTATTAGAAGAGGTATACATGCAATGCAATTCTATTTCTATCCTTAATTGTTATGGATAAAGTTTTTAAACAAATCTATTCAATCTTTAATTGTTATAGATAGAGTTCTAAATAATTATGAATTGTTTAAAGTTAAAATCTCTAAGACTAGTGTAATCCTATAAATAGGGTTCATATGTAGCCTTATGAGAGGAGATAGAAGAGATTGAAAATCTTATGAAGATAATACGAAGAAATAGATTTTTGAGAACCTATCTCTCAGTATTGCTCCTCTACGGTGACGGGTGGATTTCAATTGGAGGCCTTTTCTCTTGAGAAAGCTATTTCGGATTGATCTCGGGACAGATTATTGTAGAAACTTGGAAAGCGTTTTAGGTATTCTTTTAGTTTTTAATCAATTTTGATTAATAGTCATTATATGCTATTTCCGCTGCGTTGTATGTCATGATTCCAACAGATGGTATCAGAGCGGGTTTAGAATCTAATCTGTAATAATTTAATCAAATTAAAGTAAAAAAATTTGATTGAAAATTTGGTTACTGTTCATCGGCAGAGAACAATGTTTATTACCGGTGGTACTGTTCATCGGCCGTGTTTACTGTTTGTCCGGTTACTATTTATCTTAGTTTAATTTGTAAACTGAAATTAATTAGATTAAATTAAAACTTTGATTAGATCAAAATATGGTGTTGTTGTTCAAGGATTATGATTATTTGATTGTATTAAATTAAATTTTGTTTGAGATCAAAAGCAGGATTCAACATCGTTCATCGGCGAACACTGTTCACAGGTTACTATTCATCCGTGAAAAAAAGAAACAAAAATCCCTTTGTTTTTGATAGAGATCAATTGAGGTTTTTGTTATGATCATGATTATGGTTCTTTGATTAGATCAAGTATTTTGGTTATTTAATTTGATTAGATGTGATCTAATTGGGTTCTTTATTAAAAAAATCGTCATCACCGACGGTGGCCGGCCACCCGCCGGACAACCCGCCATCGACCATGGGTGGCGGCAGCAGCCCCAAACCCTAGCAAAAACCCTAAACCTAAAAACTTCCTTCATGTGTTGAAGGAGAAGTTTAATGGGTTTACAACTCTTAATGGGTTTTGAACCCAATTCCAATAAGAAATAGGATAAGAGCTAATGAGTATTGACTCATTTCATATAAACCCAAAACTCAAGATGCTATTATGAATAGGATATATCATAACGTGTCTGACCCGTAAACAGGACCAGACCCAAACCCTATTAGATTTGAATTTTATTGTAAAATTAATCTGACACCCCTGATTGACGTAGAAATTATTTTGAAGTCCATCAGGTTCTCAAGCACGCTATAAAATTAGTTATAGCTCCCTGATAAAACCAGAAACTGTTCTGAAGTCCGTAAGTATTGAGGAATTGCTATAAAATTATTATCAGACCCCTGTTTGATTCAAAAATTGTTTTGAAGTCCACCAATATTGATGAATAACTGTAAAATTAGTTACAGACCCCTGTTTGATCAGAATTGTTCTGAGTCTACTAGTATATTAAATTTGATGTGGAATTAGTTTCAGCCCCCTGATTGATTTTGAAACTATTTTAAGATCAATCTGAATATATAGACTAATTTTTTTATTAGTCCCTAGCGGCTGTAGAAATTGTTCTAAAGTCCATATGCATATATAGTTTAGTTTCTTTTATTGAAAAGATTAACTAACTCTTAGTGAATTGTTAGAAATGATATTGTATCATATATATTTCTAAAATATTGTTTGTATTATATTTGTGATATGATCATGTTGATTTTAAATTGTTTAAATTCAATAATTCATGTGATTAAAGTAATACATAAAAAAATCACTATAAGGTCCAGAATTGTTCTGAATTTCCTTTATTAAATAAAATAGTTTATAATTTATTAGAAATTAACAGTTGTTATTTTCTCTCAGTTATAATAAATAACAAATGTTGTATAGAAGTGTAGATAGATTAATTTTTTAAGAAATATAAATCTAAAGGTCTTCCATCATAGAGATATAACTTGGATAATAAATTTTTAGTTTATTTGATACCACAAAGGATATGGTTTGTTAAAATTTATTATCTAGTTATATCTCGCATAAGGATGCCAAGTATTTTATGTATAATGAGACCACTAGACTAAAATAGGTAGTGTCACCTGTTTTATATAAAATAGCTGGATTGATGGGTTAACACTTCATTGATGTCTTGGGGTGCTCGCTAAAATAGTGGGGCACATCTTACATTAAAGACCAAAATTTAAAGGAAAATCGTTAATTGTTAATGATTGAATAGATGATTCTACCTTGTTTAATTATATTCAATCTCGCAAATCTGGAGGTATATAATTAAACTTGGATTTCATGTTCACATTTGAATAAATGAGAGAAATGTTAAATGCGAAATCATTACTTAAAATATCCCCAGTAATGATTGTAAAATAATAACTTGAAATATTTGTGTTATTATATTCTGCTTATACATGATGACTAAATTTTGTCATTTTGATATGTTATTGAATGATTATAAATTAGATAGCCTGAACTATTGAATTGGAAAAGAAATCTATTTAATTTTCAAATGTTGAATGTTTGGCCTATGATTGTCTAAGGTGACATACCCGCTTAACCAGATGTAACTGATGATAAAGATCATCAGTCATAATCCTGCGTAAAGATAATAGTGATAAAAGTAATGTTCATAAGATGAAAATAGATATATATTTTCATAAGATGTTTTGATATATATTGACAAATTAGATTTGTTGGAAGTTAAGATCAAAATCAAACGTTGATGTGATATTTACTTCCTAATCTCACTCCTTGTTTATTTTAACTATCGCTTTATTAGAATTGAACAAGTTGTTAAAGAAAAATAGGAAAAAGAATATTATTAAGCAGGTTAAATCCATAATGATGGATATCGAATTGGATTGTCCAGTTTTAAGAAAAGAAAATTTTCTTAAGAGAGAAAATGAAAAGTAAAATAGGTTTCTAAACATGAAGCGGAAATTTAAATAATGAAAGCCATTAGAAAATAAAATTGTAAAGGTTACATTATGTCACTTAATAAAAAAAAGACTTTTGAAGATAGTTCACCCAATGATTAGTAGAGTCTACTAATGTGAATGATTTTTTATAGAATAATTTTTCACTGTAGACCCAAACCACGTTTTTATTACCAAAATCAACCGAAATTTTTTTTAATTACCAAAATCGATCCGTTTTATGTCATGTAAGCTCAAGCCCATTTCCTAATTAGTCGGGGTTGCCAACCCCGACTGTTTAGGAGTTGTTAAACCCCAATT
>BQKN01000950.1:475065-485724 GCA_022839385.1 Asparagus kiusianus
GTCGGGGTTGCCAACCCCGACTGTTTAGGAGTTGTTAAACCCCAATTTGAAGCCTTAAACCTGATTTAATTGGGGTTTAACAACTCCTAAACAGTCGGGGTTGGCAACCCCGACTAATTAGGAAATGAGCTTAAGCTTACGTGGCATAAAACGGGTTGATTTTGGTAATAAAAAAAATTCGGTCGATTTTGGTAATAAAAACTCGGTTTGGGTCTACAGTAAAAATTTGTTCTTTTTTATATATGATGTATTCATTCTAGTTTATCTTTACATACTTACAAATTTGTTGTAAGAGTACATGAAAAGATTAACTTTGACAATGAAAATAAAAGCCCTAGTTTCAGCATTGTAAATAAAAATAATAATAAGAAGAAATTTGTTTCTGTTTTGAGTGAAGGGCATGAAATGAAACCTAAAGATTGTCCTAATGTTTCTTAAAGTTAGAAGAAATTTGATTTCCATTTTCTAAATTTTATAGTAGTGATTTTCTATTTTCTTGTAAAATAGAATTTCTATTAAAAGTTTAGAAATTGCTTTGTTGATAATTATGAAATTAAAACCGTTTATTTTTCATGATTGCCACCCTTAACTCTTACGTAACGTTATTGGAATTGATAAATCTCTTAAAATATAGATTGGATCAAGGTAATCTAACTTATCTTTGGTACAAAAATATTAGGTCATGTTAATATTGATAAGATCAATAAATTGATAAAAGATAGTCCTTTAAATTTTCTAAATTGGAATATTTCTCAATTTGTAAATATTGTCTAAGAGACATATGACCAAACTATTTTTCTAGAATAATGCTAAAGCTCTTGCGTACTCTTGACTTCATACATTCAGATGTATATAATTCTTTAAATGTTAAAGCAATAGTTAAATATTCTTATTTTATAGCATTCATATATGATGCAATTATATATTGGTGTATTTATGCGATTGCATCATAAATTAGAATGTTATTGAAGTTAAAGAGGAGTTTGATAAAAGTATCAAAGTCATCTGATTTGATCCAGATGTCAAGTTCCTATTCTTAGGAGTTTAAGAGATTTATGAACAAAATGGAATTGTTAGTACATTAACATCTACTAATTTATCACTCCTAATTATTTGTCTGAAAGATGAAACTAAACCTTATTCGATATGGTTAGGTTTATACTGGGCATTTACCTGTTCTTATTTTCTAATAGGTTATGCATTGGAGATTGCATATTATTTATTATGTAGAATTCCTGCCAAATCTTTTTCTTTCACTCCATATTAGACATGGATATGAAGAAAATTAAGTGTATGACGCTTGAAGATCTGGAGTTGTCATGTTCTCACGAGAGAATAAAGTATGGACAAGATGAGAGTCTAAGGTAAATAACATCATACTAGTAGGTTATCCTAAAGAAAGTACTAGGTATTATATTGATAATCCTATTGTAGTTTTCAGACAATAATTATTACTAGAAATGTGGTCTTTTATAAAGTCAAGCTTGATGATTAGGATTTATATAACTCAATAAGAAAATTTATTTTATTTAGTGGGAGAGTTATTTAATCCAGTGGGAGAAACTTCAAATGAGTTGAAGATTGTATAAATTTAGTAGGAGCTTTAAGTAATAAAGTAAATGGAGATTTACTTACTAAATTTATTTTTGAATACACTGATTACAATTAGGAGATCATATAGGATTTTCATCCACCTGTATAGTACAGTAACGTTGTTAAAATATATTTGATGAAAAGTAATAAGGAGAATAAAAATCCTAAAACTTACACAAAAGTCATGTTGGACATGATTTCATGTAAGAGAGCTGATGTCACATTTGATGACAAACAGTTATTAATTGTTGAAGAATTTTTTCCTCTAATTGTAATTTTATAGTTCATAAGGATCCATTTAGTCATTTCAACGTGTTATGAATATAAGATATCAATAAATGGATTTTAAAATAACCTTCTTGAATGGATATCTTTAAGAAGATATTTACATATTATAGAATCAAGTATGTAAAATTCAAGAAGATAAAATTGATTAATTGAATCAATTAAAGTTATGAACTTATTTTATCAAACATTCATTTTGATGAAATGATTGATCATATCCTTAAAAAGAAATAATGTGTGTATAAGGAACAATAAAGTAAGTCCATTATATTCCAATCATTGAATGTTGATGACATATTGCTCATTAAGAATGATATTTTAATGTCATGATTAAAAGTATGATTTAGTTCTTTATGAAGGATTTTATTTTGACATTCTATATCGTAGATCTTAAACTCTATATAGATAGAGAAATAGATATATAGAATTGTCACAATCTACTTATATGGATAAGATCCATAAAAGATTCAACTTAATAAGATTCCAAGAAAGGAATGGTTCTTATAAGACATAAACAATCACTCTTTAAGGAAATGTGTTCCAAAAAGATTGAGCGTTTTAGAAACTACTGGTCTTGTAAGTAGTTTTCAATCCAATCCTAATAATAGAAAGTCTATTTCGGGTTATATTTATATCATTAATAATAATAACAGAATATGTAATGCCATGTTAAATCATTAAAAGAAGGAATATGGATTAATGAGTTACTCCATAAGCTTAATATTATTTCTTGTAATAATTTTCTTTCTCGTTATTATTTGATAGTAATGGAGATGTTGCAAGAAGCTTAGAAGGAAAAAGTATCTTATTAAAGGTTAATAAGAAGAAATATGTTATGGTTTAATAGATGGCTAAGCAGATAACATTTAATGTCCTTTTATAGACCATTGTCTTAAATTGTTTTTGACAGATGGGAGTAAGGATTACATCTGATTGGATGTTAGGGCAAGTGGGAGATTGCTGGAATAGTAATAATAATTTGCTCTTGAACATCCGATACATATTATGTAATAATATTATAATGTTAATAAATTTAATTGTTGCACATAATTTGGGTATTATTTATATAATTGTTATATATATCCTTAGAAGTTATTTTGTTAGATCATGCACTATGATGGTCACTTGCTTGGAGATATGATCTAACTTAGAAATTCCTTAAATTTGTGCTTAACCTATAACTAGTAAATGATAACTTTGTTATAACAGGTTATTATGCATGACATCGATATATGAGATATGATGGTGGGTCTCAACCATCGGGAATGGAGATTCTCCGGATGTATGTCATAAGCACGCATTATGATGTGTGTAGCACTAGACCGTATTTGAATTCTCTAGGATAAGTCACCTAAGAGATAAAGAATTCAAATCGTTACATGGTCCCTTTTGTTCGCGGGAAAAATTGTCTTCATTGATGTCATTGTTTTCTTAGGTAACAGTTTATCGGTTACAAAAGATCCGGTCTTTTTATAAGATTCGGTTACAACAAAATCAAAGAAAAATAAAAAGATTATAACTTTCCTTTTTTTTGTGGAACAAATCGCAAGATCCTGTTTTGCGGTCTCTTGCTTTTGTGGGTTCTTTGCCTGCGCCGGGGTTAATCCGTGGACCACCGCGCGATCTTAATCCGGTCGGATCTACACGGTATGATGGGTGTTATTTCACGAAGGAAATAACAACCGAGGGGATTATTTCACCAAGGAAATAATAGCCTCAAGTAATCGAAATCGACCAAGCGAAATCGATACTCTTCTCGGGATCAAAAACAAAGTTTTGATCCGGAGGGTAACCGTGTAGATCTCAGATCTGATCTCTCTCGAACTCCTGTCTTATTTGGTGTGGATGATCGCTAAGAACCAGATCTGAAAAGTTTAAGTTTTCAAAGCTTCAAAACTCCGAGGTTTAGATCTCAATCCAGCAGAGCTTCGCCTCAAAAGTTCACCAAAATTCCAACCTCTCCAACAATGAGTCTAGGGGTCTATTTATAGGCTCCTCAAACCAGATCTGGGCCCAGATCAGATGGCTCGGCCACCGTGCCACCAATAGGTGGCTCGGCCGGCCACCTAGGTGGCTCGGCCACCGAGCCACCAGGTGGTGGCTCGGCCACCGAGCCACCCCTAGGTGGCTCGGTGAGCCACCTAGGTGGCTTGGTGAGCCACCTAGGTGGCTTGGCTTTGGCCGAGCCACCTAGGAGTGGCTCGGTTTCGGCCGAGCCCTCCAGGTGTTTGCCGTTTTGTCGTTTTCTGGTTTCGCGGTTTATCCGAACTCTGATTTGGCATTCCGGATCTTGATTTGGCAGTAAATCCGCCTTGGTGTTCGAGTTCGAGTCCGCTCCCGATCTTGATTGATGTGGTGGACTCTACGGTTGGATGATTCGTTGATTCATCGACCCGTTAGCTTGATTGGGCACGTGATTGGAATTATTCCGTTGTTTGCGTGCGATTCGTTAACATCGTCACCTCGTTAATCCTCTTCGTCGCGTCTCACTTGGCTTCGGTGTTGTAGTTTAACGAACATGCTTGGATATATTGCCCGATGGTTCGTTGGTTTGTCGAATCGCCGTGTCGAGCTTTGTTAAGGGACCTATAAGCAGTTTTATACGCCTACACCTTTGACTTTATGATATTGTCATTTTTAATTTGATAATTTAGTATGTTTTGACGTGATGGTTAAGCTTGTTTAGCAAGCGCCACACAACCTGAAACATTGGGTTGCTAAATTTCATTTAGGAAAATGATGGATGTCTAGATATGATCCAGTATGCTCATTATGATGAGTTAATTTATTATGCATTCCCATGAAGCTATTAAATTCCTACCGGTTTGATATTTTAAAATGATTTTTATTTATGTTCATGGGAATTACAAATTTAGAAATGAGCAAATAGGTGAGTTGTCCTGCTTAAAAGAGTTGCCTAAAATAAATGATACTTGAAGGGAGTGAATGTAAGATATTATTTAATTCCATATTATGGAAGAGCTTTTATGATCAGTTGGTCGGATAGAGATTTGATTATTAAATTAAAATTATTAATTTGATTAATAATTGGTTCTCGATATGGGACCCAATTGGTCTCACTAATTTCATTAGAAGAGGTATACATGCAATGCAATTCTATTTCTATCCTTAATTGTTATGGATAAAGTTTTTGAACAAATCTATTCTATCTTTAATTGTTATGGATAGAGTTCTAAATAATTATGAATTGTTTAAAGTTAAAATTTCTAAGACTAGTGTAATCCTATAAATATGGTTCATATGTAGCCTTATGGGAGGAGATAGAAGAGATTGAAAATCTTATGAAGATAATATGAAGAAATAGATTTTTGAGAACCTATCTCTCAGTATTGCTCATCTACGGTGATGGGTGGATTTTAATTGGAGGCTTTTTCTCTTGAGGAAGCTATTTCGGATTGATCTCGGGACATATTATTATAGAAACTCGGAAAACGTTTCAGGTATTCTTCTAGTTTTTAATCAATTTTGATTAATAGTCATGATATGCTATTTCCGCTGCATTGTATGTCATGATTCCAACAGTAGCGTCCGCCTCGGGTGCGGGGCGCTGTCGCTGCAGGCCGCAGCGCCTGGGACGCGAGCCTCGATAATTAATTAGCCAATATTAATTTGCTTTAGATGACATTAATAAGCTTAAGTCCAATATGAACATTGATCAGTGCTTCGTAGTTCAAACCTTGATAATAATACATCCTATGGTAAGCCTAGAACTCCGTTTTGGGGAAGACATTCTCATTTGCGTTGTTCACTTATGAATATGAAATCTTATCATCTTCATCTTTTTAAGACTTTTCCCCCAATGTGTGCTCTTTTTCTGGATATGCTTATTAACAATTCCTCTTTTTCTGTGATATTCTGGTTAGTCCATAATTCCTTACGTAAGAATTTGATGCATACTCAGTAACTCAGCGGGTTAACGCTAATTTGTAAAAAAATTCTAAGGAGCCTTCTAAAAATAGAGTTGAGGTAATGAAGTATATTTGAATCCTAATAAAACATAATCCAGAGTTTTCTTGGCAAAGGAATTGATGCCATTCAAAGGGTTTTCACCATATAAAGATGGCAATAAAGCTCCATTACCGGATGATCCAAATATAACCCATACTTTTGGATTTGGGTCCTTAAAATTGGATCTTCAGAATGAAAACAAGATTCAGCAAGTTCTGAAATCAATATTCTCAAGTGCATTCCCGTCGTTATCTGTTTGGTTTCCATAAATTTAAAATCCATTCACAAGTGGATATTGTAAGATGTAATCCACCGATACATTCTCATCCCTGTAGGTGTAAATTTTGATCTTCCCGAAAACAGGGAACTTCGTTTGTATTTATAAGAATAGATTATTACAAACTAATAATCAAATGTTTACAACATAAGCAGAGGGAATGCCCCCCTTGTTTAACGTGGGTTCCTCGGTGGCAATAGGACGCTTCGCTCGGTGCTCGTGCCGAGTCTGCTTCCCTTGGACGATCCGATCGAAGTTGCTATCTGAGCTTCAGTTCTCAGTAGAAGGTCTAACGTAAGTGGGTTCGAGTCTACCCGAGAGCCTCAAGTCGGAGGGTTTCGACAAGTCTCTTCAGATGAGGGAGCTTTTAGCAAAAGCCAAGGTTCAACCTTTGGAAGATTAGCCAGCCGAATATGCAACAGCCAATCCCTTCTTCATGCTGGCTGAAGATAGGTTTTAATAGGCAAGGGATGACATGTGCCATCCCTTAATTTGTGGGATTTGACCACTAGTAGGGGTGAGGGAGCCAGCCACCCTAGCTGTGGGATGTGACCACTTAGGGGGTCCTGTCAGCCGTCCTACTCTTGCTAGGTGAGGAGCGCCATGCTTTTTCCCTTGATTCGTGGGATTTGACCACTGACGTGACTGTCACCATACTCCAAGTGGGCAGTTGACAATGAGCTGGCGAGTCTGCAGGCAGACTTAGGTCTGCAGGCGATCTTGAGACTGCAGGCAGACTTGGGTCTGCAGGCGGATTTAGGACTGCAGGCAGACTTGGGTCTGCAGGCGGATTTGGGACTGCAGGTAGACTTGGGTCTGCAGGCGGATTTGTAGGTGCAGGCGAAGCTGGGGACTGCAGACGAACCTGGGTCTGCAGGCGAGCTTCAAGCCGTTAGGCGAGCTCTAGAGCATGGATCGAAGAATAGGTCGTAACTTTCAAACCTTAAGTCGGAATTGGACGAATTATATATGAAAATCGCCTATCTCGACGAGACGGAGCCATCTGAAACCTAGCCGAAGGCTTCGGTTCGCTTCCTCCGTTTCGCCAAATTCCTTCCGGTTTGAGAGATATTAGCGTTTTCCCCCTTTTTGCTGTTTCGGGCGAGGTTTTAGCAGTTTTGTTCTGAACTTCTCTGATAAGGATTAAAGGCAATTTTTATTGCCTACAATCCCTACCGTTATATGAAAGTTCTTAGTGAAGCCTTCTAAAAATAAGGTTACGCCTCATCCCAAGCAATGTTTCGGAAGGCGCAACGCTAGTTTGAGCCAGCGCCTAGCCGTTTGACTATTTTATAAATTATTTCATTATACTCATTGACAAAACATGCATTTAAATCATATAAAATTGTACAAAAAATAATAAATAGCAATCTTAGATCCACAATCAACCATGCATAAATACCAAATAGCCAAAATAGTAACATATATAGCATGAAGATTTGTTTCAATTAAACCGCAAAACAAGAAGATTTTGGTTGTAAAGAGGTTCAATTTGTGTTTTGATTATATTTGTTTACCAATCACAGGAAAAAAAATTAAAACAGTGAAAAAATATTAAAAACAGTGAAAAAAATGAAAATTATACCTTGAAAAGAAAAGAACGGGGTTGCAGTGAAAGATATGGTGGTCGGTAGCCGGCAGCGAAGAAGAGGAGGCGGCGGAACCGTAACGAAGAAGAAGATGGGGATGAAAAAAATCGAGACTCGGAAGAAAGCAAAAGGGTATTACGTCGTTAGGGTTTGGTTTTTAATCTGTAGCGGGTTGAGTCTAGTGGATCGGGTCACATCAGTTTAAAATATTACTGTAGCACACGTGAATACTGTAGCATTTTAAAAAAAAACATTGTAGCAGAGGCGGGATACTATAGCAGTTAAATTTTTTTTAAAAAAAACTATTACTATAGCGGGGGGAAATGCTATGTCGTGCTTTGTACGATGTTCACACTAGTTTTATCTAAAACCAAAAGAAAAGAAAAAAAATCATGTGACGCATCTAGAATAGTTTCTCTCAAATTTAAAAATAATTTAAAACATAGTTAAAGAGAATGATACTTTAATATGAGTTCAAATTAAGAACCGTAATTAAAAAATCAAACAAAGTTATAGTATAATAATAAAATAAAATCGCAAAAATGTACTTGTATTACTCATTGTCTCACTATCTCTTTGATTTTGAATTATAGTCTGTTTATTTAGACAACTATAGTTGAAATCAAATAAAACTTTAAAAATAAATCACAACATAAGTAAAGCAATTTTCAAGACGTTACCTAGAATTTTAAAAATCTTTAATCTTGAATTCGAGTTTATTTATTCAGATAACCACATTTTAAATCCAATATACTTGGAATTCTAAAAATCTTTAATCTTGAATTCGAGGTTATTCAGATAACCATAGTTTAAATCTAATTTAACTTTAAAAAATAGTTAAAAAATCAAAGAGAAAAATAAGCGTACAACCAACCTGAATAATTTTAACAAAATTATTGCTGAAATCCAGCTTCTATATATTGCAATTTCCTACACAAAGAGATTAAAATAGAGGTTAAATAAGATTCATCTATCACCAAAATATCTTATCAAAAAATGAAATTACCGAACATTTCCCTTTCCCTTGTTTAGTTTGAATCCAACTTTATCTTATTTTGGGAAACTGAATGGCCTATCTGTTTTATTTTACATAATTATGGAAGGAACCAGGATAAAAAATCCGATAAAGAAATATTTTTATAGATATTATCAAATACGTATACGGAAATTGATAATTTTTTTTTTCAAATAATAGCAAGAAAATTAAGAGGGAGTTTTTGAGATTGTTATGTAATGGAGATTATGGAGGTTGTTATGGAATATGATTCTGCATAGATTTTGTTGTTACAATTATTATTTTCAGTATTTATTGCTGTAATTTTGTGGGATTTAAAAATTATTAAGGAGATTGATGGATGAGATTAAAGACATATGACAATTAAATTAGAGAATAGGGATGCTGACATGTCAATCTCTAGAAGGTTTTGAGGAGAAATTTCCCTTACGTTATACGTATAGCAATAGGTACGTATTTGATATAACTTGCGGGCTTCGAAGGAAGCCTCCGAAATATTGATATTTTCAGGAACTAAATTGGAAAATTTTAATTTTCTCACACGCATAACACGTGCAGAACTAAAAAATAAACTCCGAAACGGGCGGGGGTAGAACAGGACCACATCGGATCCGACCCGTCTGCAGATTTTTCTTGTAGCCCAAGATTACCGCCATAAAGCGCGTGTCGTTCATCACGTCGGCGAGAATTCTAGAAGCCCTTCCGATCCTCACCTTCATCTCGTCTATAATAAACACCGCCTCCTCTTCCTCTTTCATTCCTCATCGATCGTTGTGAGCGCTGCGATCATTTGGAAATCCTAATTCGAGCGTTTCAGTTCTCGGTCTCTCTAATCGCCAGCAAAATGCCTCGCCGCAGCTCCGGAGGTAATTTCCTTCTCCATTAACAGAGCATGGTTATATTAATTATTAGGTTTAATACAAATTGAGACGGAAAATTTCTATCTTGTCCGAAGTTTATCGCACGGTGTTGTGTGTATGTTATCGAAAGGAATCCAAGCTACAATTAAATGTTGGGACGCATAATCTAACAGCTCTTTTGGGCCAGGTTTTGTCTTCATAGTCCTGTTATCATCGACTACACGTGTGGTCGGCGGACCGAATCATGTTTTGTTCAGTTTATTCATTTTCAGTTGTAGATTAAAACTGAAAACAGGGAATCGAAGTGTTTTCTTTTTCAGCTAGGTGTTTTCGGTTTGGTGGCTCTCTGTTGTCCGGCGTAAATAACCTTGAGATCCAACAACTACGATTCGATGTATATTGACCGAATACATAGATTATATTGATTTTCCTACATAGCGCAATAAACAGACGGCTCTTTGGGAAAAGTTTGCTCCTATATTGTGATGTGTTGATGTGTTGGAAATGTGTGTTTGGATGGTATAGGGCATAGTTACCACCTATCAGGACATATGAACGAGACAGTTCTTCATTTCTAACCCTTGGCAGTTGGTTCTTGATTATAACATAGTCCAAAGGTGTAAGTAAATAGATCCTAGTAATTATTAACTAGCATAAAAACATGTGAAATTGGTTTTTAGTGGTTAAGAAGCTAAAAAACTTAGAAAAATAACACCAATATGATTTCTTTCAGAATTATTTATGTAAAAATCATTGAACAGTTATTTGTGCTTACTTGAAATATATATAAATATTTAAAAGTTGTTGAATGAGTAACATAAAGTAAATATTATATAAAAACAATAGGAATTGTTTCTATAAGAAGAACAATAATTGTTTCTATAGGCAGAATAAGATATGCTTCTATGTGTGACTAAATAATGTTCTTTCTATTTTTTTGAGTTATACGCTACAATAACCTTTTGGTAGGAAAATGATTTCTTATATTGCATAGAAATATGTAATTTTCTTGAACAATATAGTGTAACCTTATTTTTCACACACACACAGAATATATATATATATATATAT
>BQKN01000950.1:490724-503806 GCA_022839385.1 Asparagus kiusianus
AGATCCACCAGTTAGCTCAGCTACCATTGCATACCTATCAAAACTTACACTTTTACCTCTGGATGAGCTCGAAGAAACCGAAGCTGTTGACTGTTGTGTAGATACACCATGTCTAGCTGCATACTCATCATATAATGTTTGAAAATAATTTCTAATAACTAAATAATGAGTAGTAGCAGTAAGGGTGGTTCTATCATCTAAGTCTATAATCTGATTACCATACAAGGATTGTAACAAACTTCGAAGGCCAATATCCTTCAAGCATGGATCAATAAGAACCCCCAAACCAAAAATATGAGGAATAGGCCTAAAGTACTTATTAAATTTGCTCTCCATTTCAAAAATCATAGGTCCAAAAGTAGCATCCATATGATATTTATCAAAAAAATTTTGAATATTTAAAATTTGTAAAGCAGCTAAAGTAATGGTTGGATAATAACAGCCAGATAATAACATTGTAGCATCATAATAAACTTGTAACATTTTATTTAAATTACATATAATTATCCATTCATCTTCAGTTATTCCATAAGTGCTACCAGAACTAGAACTAGAAGCATAATAGTTTATAAAATCAGTTATAATGTATTTATATTCTATTGATACACTTAACATTGCATATGTGGAATTCCACCTATGGTCAACATCTTTTGGAATTAGTCTAGGCTTTACATTTTTCTTTTACAAAATTATTTTCATCTTTTAAGTCTTTGTTCAGAAGCACTATGCATGTAAGCAACTGTTCTAACCTTTTCTATCATGGGTTTAATTTCAGTAAATGCACTTTGAACAATTAAATTTAAAATATGACAGATGCACCTAATATGAAAAAGATCACCATGACATGGTAATGATAAAGTTGATCTGATAAAATCAACAGCTACATTGTTATTACTTGCATTATCTAGTGAAAGAAAAAATATTCTTTCTGAAATTTCTAATTTCATAAGTTCTTCAATTATTAAATTTGCAACATTAGCACCAATATGTGACTCTTCTATTGCAATAAAAGAAACAACTCTTTTAAATATTTACCAATTTTCATCAATCCAGTGTGCTGTGATACATAAATATCCAGTTTGTGCTCTAGATGTTCAAATATCAGAAGTTAAAGAAAATTTACAGTTTAAATTTTTAAAATAAGAAATTATTTTTTCTTGTTCTTGTTGATAATATTTTAAAATATCACGTTGACAGGTTTGACGAGAAAATTTTTTAAATGCAGGATAAAAACCATCTCTAAACATATCTTCAAATTCATCATCTTCTACTAATTTAAAAGGAAGGTTTTTAAGAATGATAAACTTGATTACGCATTTCCTGGCTCTGGCAGCGTCATAGTTCCAACTACCGAGACTACCAGAAGAGGAGGATTGAGAAATCATAGATTGTCGGATATCACCTTGAGGAGTCTGGCCTTTGTTGTGTTTATCTAAATGACGTTTGAGGTGGTTGGTGCCGCTCTTATGATGAGCTTGAAAAATCTTGTCGCATAATGCACACTTATCCTTCTGGGTGAGGATCCTACCGTGTTCATCCTTGGTGACGTCGATCTTCTCGTAAAAATTTCACACATCGGATCTTGGCCTTTTAGGAGCTCTTGGTGCAGATTCGTCACCACCAGATTCGTGATTAACTTCGGTAGGAGTAGATCCAGTAGGAGGACTCATAGTAGGAGGACTCATTTTAGGATCGGGAGATAGGTTTTGCTCTTCGTAATCAGATCCGGAAGCCATTTGATGAAAGGATTAGAAAGTATAAATAAGAGAGTATAAGAGTATAATAGAGAGTATAAGAGAGCATAGATGAGTTTTTGGTGTGAAAAAAACAAATGAAAACCCTCCACTATTTATAAAACCAGCCCCCTAGACAAATGATCAAAATAACCTCACAAAATAGCTGTTTTTTGACCGTTTTTAGGGACAAAACGGTCAAACCGACGTTTTTGGCCGTTGTGGCCGGGCCGGCCCGGCCCGGCCGTTTTGGCCACAACGGTCACCAATGGTGATCGTTGTGGCCGGGAACGGTCACCATTGGTGACCGTTGTGGTCGGACCGGGCTCCGGGCCCGGGCTGCCCGGCCCGGATGTGGACTCGGCTCCGGCCCTGTTCCGGGCCGGGCCTGGCCCGGCCGGGCGCCGTTGAGGCAACCCAGACCCGACCGGAACCCGGCCTGGCTCGGATTTTCGGGCCGAGGCCGGGTCGGGCCGTGGCCCGGCCCCGCCCGGGCCGGGCTCTGGGCCGAGCCCGGGCCGACGGGTATTTTGGACAGCCCTACCCATCGGACCTGTTCTTCAGGCTTCACCCCGCTGTCTTCTTTAACCCAATCAGGTAATTTTTTTAACTAAATAACTTTAGGGTTTTTTTGGACAGAAATTTGGGGTTTTGATGTTTTACAATGAAATCAAGATTTCTGATTTTGAATCTTGGCTGAATCTTTGTTGTTGAATAATTGAATTAGGGGTTATGATGTTTTGGAATGGGTTACTTATCGAATTTTGTTAACTATCCCTGTTACGGTTGCCTCGGCAGAGAGAAGTTTTTCCAAATTGAAATTGATAAAAAGTTATCTTCGCACTATCATGTCATAGGAACGATTGAATAGACTGACAATGATATCAATTAAAAATGAATACTTGGAGAAACTTGAGTATGATGACTTAATTGAAGAATTTGCTTCAAAAAATTCAAGGAGAAGTATTTTTCTTTGAATTAAATTGTAGCACAAATGTAATCTCTTCTTATATGAATATTGATTTTGCATGAGAATATTATCAGTTTGAGCCCAATATAGAACGCTAAATTGTATTATATGTATTCATTTTTATCGTTATTATTCGTACCAAATTTTTAATATAAGGGGCAACCAAAATTGGATTGGGCTAGGACAGTCCAAAGCTCGGGGCCAGTCATATATATATATATATATATATATATATATATATATATATATATAAAACGGGTATGTTTGGTACCAAGACAAGTTTTTGTTCTTGGTAGCCCTCCACTCATTGAAATCGGGACCCACATTCACATGGGTTGGGGAGTGGTTGAGAATTGGAATGAGTGGATGAGAATATGACACCTCACTGTGAAGTACAAAATTTGTGCTTAGTACCAAACAGACCCATTTTTCTCATACACACACAGAGAATATAATTTGTGTATATTCACTCGTACTATGTGCATGCGTATGGCATGTGTCCAATGTTTTTTTGTTTGTTGAATTTGCATCATATGTTTGATGTCTTTGAGATTGTGAATCCTTTGTCCATGTTATAAATGTGTTCGGTTGGACTTTGAGATTACGTGTCCTGTGTTCATGTCATATAGGTATTCTGTTTTGGTGTTTTGCATTGATATCTATGGATGTTGAAGGGATAACTAACAGTCCGACGCTATAGGCGTGTAGCTGCCTTACTGTTATGCAGTTAGTTCATGCAAGCAAAAGTAGTCTGCCAAAGTTCTCCTAAATATGGACAGAGTTAAAAAAGAAGCATGATATGAACCAAGCAAGCCAAAAATAAAGCAACATTTACAAGACAATTAACAATGGTAATATTGTTCCCCTTTGCCTGCTTGTTGCAACAGTCACAGAACTTGTGTCCTCTGCCTGTTAACAAATCAGACACAATAGGGTGCAGGTGCATCCTCACCCCCTCCAGGTACCTCTAGCACTATCCATCACTGTCAGACTTGGAATAATAGTTTTCACTGCTGGAGCTCCATAATGTTGAAGGGTGAGAAACTAGATCTTATAGCATTGTACATGTACATTGATTTGTATAGTTTGCATTTTGTGTAGTAGTCAGCGTTAATATTATTACAGAATATAGTAGATTTTTAAAATGAAAGTGACATGTTTTCTTGAGCTAAATGTGCTCGGACTTATCCCTGGATATGCGCACACACCCATGAGATCACGCATCTTCACGAAAACATCGAGCTTTAGTGGCTTTGTCAAAATATCTGCGATTTGCTCTTGAGTGGAACACTGCACCAATTCAACAACTTCATCTTTGATAAGATTTCAAAGAAAATGAAAACGCACATCGATATGTTTGCTGCAACCATGCATAACTGGATTTTTTTACAGTTTAATGGCTGAGGTTGTTGCAGTGAACCACCGTCGGTTTGCTTTGAACATGATTAAGCTGCTCCAAAATCCTTCTTAGCCACACAGCTTGGCAAGCACTAGAAGCAGTAGCGACGAACTCAGCCTCTGTAGTCGAAAGAGTGACAACCGGCTGTTTCTTTGAAGACCAAGAAACTGAACCCGAACTTAAATAAAGACGTAACCTGAAGTGCTCTTTCGATCATTTCCCATCATTTCCGAACTTAAAATAAAAAAGTAACATGATTTGATGGATGGTTTGCAACTTTCTTTCCTTTATGAATGTCTTGGTTCTTCGGGCTCCATTCAAAGGTCAAGGAGTCCAGTTATGTCCTGAGTAAGATCCACAATGGACTGTTCATTTTCATTTGTAACCTGAATCTCCTTTTGCGCGAAAGACTGACTACGAAAGCCCATACGAGTCTTGTGAATATTCGGGTGGCCATATAAAATTGTGTTATTAATGCCTCATTCTGGAGGAATGGAGTTCTATGTAGGTTGTAGTCATGTTTTTTTTTCTCTTAATCCAGTTAGCTTATATAAAGGTGAGATCAGTGTAGTTTTTCAAGAATTGGCTAAGAGAGAAAAAAATGGTAAGAGAATGAAAATCTCAAAAGTATGTGTGCTTTGAGACTTGGAATAAACAACTCACAGGTTCAATTTGCGCATGCATGAAGCTTAACCTTTTAGTTGTTAATTACAAGTCTATAAGCATGTAGCATTTTGTAAATTTAATTCTCTTGTTATTTTGATCTCCTGGCCAATTCTTCGAAATTTATTTTGATTGCACCTTCTACAAGCATAATGTTATTTAAGACATGATTATGACTTCCAAAGTAACAATATAGTGTAGCCTTATTTTTCACATACACACAAGAGAATATATATATATATATAGATATATGCTTGGTATCCTGTTATGGGGATGCCCCACACACGATAGGCAAATAAAAATCATCAAAGCATGCAGCAGCAATATACTCTTCATGATTTGATGATGACACTAATTCATCAAAGTGTATAGCAGCAATATACTCTTCATGATTTGATGATGATACTGGCCAATGTTTTTACTTTGGAGGTGTCTGTCAAAGTACATGGTGTAGTAGTAGTGTTGGAGAGTACTGAGATAAAAAGTTCCATTACGTAGAGAAAGTGCAAGTGACTAGCATTGCCTTAAGGACCTTGATTCCCATGCCTACTCAAATGATGACAAGCTAAATTGTCATTATCATGTTTCGTGGAAGCAAAATTGCCAATAACTTTCCTATCAATCAGGCCTGGTTAAGAAATTCGCCAAATAGGGATTATTTAAGATTAAAATTATCAAGTTAGATTCAAGTAGTTGTGTTTTAAACGATTGGATGCTATTGCATACAATACAAGCAGTGAGGTTTCTAGGTGCAAAGGTGTGGCAGTCTGGCAGACCATTAAGATAAAAGAACCATGTGGTGTTATATATGTCCTGTAGACTGTTACATTAGCTGTGCATGCAGCTTGTAGGAGTAAACTTCAGCCACATACATCACATGTACTCATGCATACCGGTTGGTTTCCCTTTTGTGCACTTTTCAGGAGTGGATTGTCTTTTCTTTGGCTTTAAGTGCTTTGCTTCTGTTAATCAGAAATGATGCATAATAGGTGGGGATGTCTAAAATTTCTCGTTGCAGAATATGTGGCACGTGCTCTTTAAAAGTGTTCATGTACTTGAAATTTCAGTTTGCATTTTCCTTATTTGCGACCCTTTTTATGTCTGGGAGGATAGTTTAAGTGCTAGTTCTTGGTTTGTGTTCTAGCTCAACGGGCATTGACTATTGCTGTATGTCCTCACCAGACAGCTGAATTTATCCTTTTTGTGCATAGCTTACCCAGCTAACTAAAAAAGTTAGGTGACAGCAGCCTACACTAGTCAGTCAAGTCAAGTTTTCTGCACTTTATAGAGTTAAAGAGCTTAGACATGATAGCGTTGAGGCAATATTTCTGGAAGTCAATGTGGTAGTATTCAGAGTGCAAATTAATATGACATATTGATGTATATATCATTCTAATTATCGACTTGTTTAGTATCTCATGCCAAATTGGCAATCATCTGAAAGCATATATTATGATGGGTTTTAATCTTCTGTTGTCCAAGGTCTTTTCCTGACTGACATTTCATAAACTAATCTTGTAGGGCGCTCTGCCTCTCGTTCTGCTCCTCGTTCTGCTCCAGTTAGAAACCCTCCTCAGCCAGGTAAACTTGCTGGCGATCTTCTCTTATTATTCCTGGATTTCATGGTGTAATTGTTTCTCAGGTGTGTTATTTTTCCCGATTTTTTTTGCAAAGTTGTCTTAACTGTCATTGCAAATATGATAGCAAAGACGCGTTATATAGCTGTTTTACCTGCATAGTCAAAATGTGACTTTCAACATGTCCAAGATTTTATAATATTTTACTGATTTTCAAGACTTCTGCTTACAAAATCTTTTTTTAATGCATCAATATAAATTACCGTCGCCCTGGCTTACCTTAGCTACTCGCTTTTCAAATTGAGTACTAAGAAGCTGGTGGCTGGACACTCGTGCATATGTTGCTAATAATTAGGAAGTAGGTTACTATAGGTGTGTGTTTGTTCAAATTTGTCTTTCTTGTAGCTTCTTTTTAATGTGCTATTCCTTTATGTATCAATGATGTGCCATCATGTTGTATTTGATGATTCTCTCTCTCTTAACTATATTTCTACTTCTTTTTAATGTATTCCACAGTCAAGTTATGAAGACTAACAATCTTATTGTACCATTTTTCTTTGTTGGTGTAGTTAGCTCCGCACCTCCTCCAGCTCCTGTTCAGGGACGTGGTTCTGTTGTTGGATCAATAGGGAGCACAATTGCTGATGGTAAGAAGATAATAACATTCTTCATGTGTGCATGGAAAATCTTTTCTTGCTTGCTGTCATATTGCGGCTTGCTCCCTGCTTGTTTCCTCTGATGTGTTTATTTTCTTGTGCACAGGCATAATGTGGGGTACTGGAAGTGCTATAGGGCACAGGGCTGTTGATGCTGTAATGGGGCCTCGTACCATTCACCATGAAACTGTTGCTTCTTCTGCTCCAGCAGCAGCAGATGCTTCTGTTGCCTCTGCAACTGGTTCTGACTCCTGCATGATTCATTCAAAGGCATTTCAAGACGTAAGCTTTTTGAGCCGGACACCAAATCGATTTTGAATATTTTTCGTGTTCAGCAGAATATACTGCTTAACGACATCAAATATTAACTTTGTTTCTGATGGTGGTACAGTGTATCAACAACTATGGCAGCGACATTAGCAAGTGTCAGTTCTATTTGGACATGCTGAATGAATGCCGCCGTGGCTCTGGTGCCACTCTTGCTGCTTAATTGACTCTCTCGGAGTTGTGGCGTCTGGGACTGCAAATAGTCTCTAAAAATAGACATGGATGCATTATTACCTGTTGAAATGTTAAGATCTGCTTTTGAGTAAATAAGTTGCGAAGTGGGGTAAAATGGAGACACCCCCCAAGCATAGTTGATGATTCATGTGCTTCGTTATTTGTCCTGCTGCATGCTTTGACTTTGTTGTTTGACATTATCTTGTGATATCTGCCATTGTTCATAGTAGTATGTCTCTGTACGCAGTTGATGTTGTTAGGTCTCTAAAAGAACAATTGAGTGTGATTCGCTTGCATTTGTTGTGTTCTGTTCTTATGGAATTATGTGCCTGAATATGCTGTAAAGCTTGTGCAGCTTGTCATCTGAAGTTGTTGGTTTCATTTGGTGGTGGGAATAATTACAGGGAGTTACTTGTTTTGGAAGGAAAAGATGGGTGCGTTGGAGGACATGTTTCTTGCCATTGTCTGAAGATTGAACTGCTTGAGAAAAAAAATGTCGCGTGTATTGAAAGTAGGATGGGTGGATCTCGTGAATTTTGAGGTTGTAGCTTACAGAGTAATGGAGATGATGAAAAAAAGATATTTTTCAAATCTTCATTGTGGTGGTTGTATTTTAGTTTTTTTGGCTTTGAAACATTCAAACTGCTAAAAGTTCTTTTACCCCTGTAGTTCTTAAGTAGAAACCTTTATAATCATCTTGCACACTGTTAAAAGATATTTTTCAAATCTTCATTTTTGTTACTTTACAAAATCGTCTCGAATAAAACAGTTTACTCCTCGATTTTTGAGTTCTTTTAGATTTCACCTTCTTTTTTACTCTCAGGTCCAGATCTCTCTACGTGGTCCAAATGTGAATTGCACGGAGAGAAACAATGCCTGGATTTTTTTTTCCTTTTTTGCTCAATGAGAGAGGGGAAGAAATATTTATTAATGGATTGATGTTGGAGGATACTAAAGAATTTTTCTAGTATATATATTTTCTTACAGAGAATTGAGTGATGGCTTTAAAGTTGTAACTGGAGTGTTAAATAGGCAAATATAAGAATTTAACAAGTACCAAAGATTTGAGGGGTACATGAGTGAACACCCAACATATACAACAATTAATATGATGAGCAGCATACTTGTAAGAAAGCTTGATAGCGCAGATACGTTAGAGATAGAGAATGTTTATACCTTTTTTTGATGACTAATTCCTAGTAGAGTGGTGTTAGGGGCACACCCCCTACCACACCACCAACCACACCCCCCTCTCCCATCGCTACAGTAAACCGGGCCCCACATGGGATTTTAAAAATTTTTAAAATCCCATGTGGGACCCGGTTTACTGTAGCGATGGGAGAGGGGGGTGTGGTTGTGTGACGCCCCTGGGTTCACACAAGGCTGCAGTCCACGGTGAAACCAAGAATGCCAAACCTGTCATGCACCACACCGTGCAATAACATGTTTCACCATCACAATTTTATCACTCTAGTAGAGTCAATAACAGGTGTAGGTACAAAAGCAAGTAAGAGATCATACAAGAGATAACTGATGAAATGATAGAAGTGAAAATACTATTTCATCATCCAACATTACAAAAATCCAAAGTCAATGTCTGAAATGAATAAACTGGAGTTCTTAACAAGTCTCAAAAACAACAAGTCTGAGTGAAGGAAATAAGGCATACAGCCTTTACAACATCTATGAAATAGTCCTCAAATGTCTAACAACAACTACAGTGGAGCCCAAAGAAAATAATACATAGCTAGAATGTAAAGCTGAACACTAAAGTGGTCCGCTATCAACCTGCGACTCTCCATGCTCCTGGCTCGTGACCTGAAAGGGGGAGGGACAACGAGCGTCAAAGCGCTAGCGAGCAACATCACAACCAACCCCAAGGAATAGGGCTCGTTGTATAAGAAAATATAGTTATCACAAATCATATATGTATAATTAATTGTCCTAAAACTAAGGGGGGTTTTAGTACTTAGGAAATTTCAACACGAGCATAGGTACGTCGAGCGAAATAATCCAAACAAGGAAACCCTCATGTATATACCTTGTATCTCAAATTAAAAATCCCTAAGTACCAAACCCATAATCTAATACATGAACAATAATAAAAGAAAACGAAACACATCTCTACTTTCAAACATGGTGTCATGTTAAACTCACATAAGTGTCATGTCAGAAAACGATTAAGTGTCCAAAACATAGACTATATAGATTAAACGTCCAACCCATAGACTGCATGAAGTAAACGTCCAACTTATGGACTGAAAGTAACGAGTATCCAACGCATGGACTGAATATAACCGTTGTCCAACGCATGGACCGGATGTGACCGTTGTCCAATGCATGGACCGGATGTGACCGTTGTCCAATGCATGGACCGGATGTGACCGTTGTCCAATGCTTGGACCGGATGGTAATGCATATCCAACACGAGGATTAAATAGAAATGTATGTCCAACACGAGGACTAAGCAAAGTGAATGTCCTACACGAGGACTAAATAGAAATGCATGTCCAACACGAGGACTAAGCAAAGTGAATGTCCAACACGAGGGCTAAGCAAAGTAAATGTCCAACACGAGGACTAAGCAAAGTAAATGTCCAACACGAGGACTAAATAGAAATGCATGTCCAACACGAGGACTAAGCAAAGTGAATGTCCAACACGAGGACTAAATAGAAATGCATGTCCAATACGAGGTACGTTCACCAACCTCTGCGCATAAACATGCGGAAGCAATAATATAGGTACATCGCATTATAGTGCGGATCGACAAAAAGGTATCATCGCATCATAGTGCGGATCGACAAAAAGGTATCATCGCACCATAGTGCGGATCGACAAATAGATAGCATCGCATCGTCAATAATAAAAAAAAATAACAATTCAAACAAATAATTTAGCTGCACCAATCTGGCTGCCTACGTACCCTCTCTCTCAAGGGATCAAGCCTCTCGTAGTTCATCAAAGATACTCATACAAATATATATGTAACTCTAGTTTACCGTTTATCACAACAAAACTAACACAATATATCAAAAGACCAAAACAGATCATAATCCCATTGGGATATACATATGCATATTACAACATACTCATGACTATAAGTGTAACAATCGAGCGGCTCAAACTCCGCAAACACATCTCAAAACAACGCAAACAAACTTCAGAAAACAAGAAACTGAGGCAAACTGCCCAGGAAATGGTCTGCGCTACTGTTAGTAAAATGAGTGTATCTTTCTCTATACAAATTATTTTGTAGATTTTCTTTCTGTTTTAGAAACTAGATTCACATATCATTTATATGACACAAATTTTGTTCAATTTGAAGTTCAAAATCAATACCAGATTTCAGTTGAAATTGCATACATGTGCAGCAGTTTTCTGCAGGACATGTCGTTAATAAAAAGACTATATCTTTCTCTATACAAATCCTTTTTAGGATTTTCTTTCTGTTTTAGAAATTAGATTCACATATATTTCATATGACACAGTTTTGTTCAATTTGTAGTTCATTACCTATGCCCAGTTTTCTGTTAAACTCCATTCACGTGCAGCAGAATTTTCTGCAGGACATATCAGTAGAAATTTGAGTATATCTTCCTCTATACAAAACATATTTTAGATTTTCTTTCTGTTTTAAAAATTAGATTCACATAGATATCATTTGACACTGATTTGGTTTAATTTGGAGTTCATATGATATTTCAAATTTCCAGTTTAACAGTATATATGTGCAGCAGATTTTCAGCAGAACATAACAAGCATGTTTATTTGCACAAGAAATCATATGTAAACCTTCAACCATGCATGAAACTTTAAAACGAAGAATAAGACATCTAAATTCAGATAAACAATATTTTAACTTATTTTTAGATCTTAAAATACTTCTGTAAATTCGTGCTTGATCTCTTTAGCATGAAAAGACCTAGTCTTTATACATATATACAAAAGATCCGATTTTTATACACAAATTCATTGATTAGGCTCTATAAAACTCATTAAAAACTCTTCAAAAACATGTTAAAAACTGGGTAGGGGATTGGTAGAGATGATACTCACCTGAGGGGTGTTGATGGACTCGTAAAAACGTGTGAGGATGATCCCTCGATGCCAAACGCCGCAAAACTCGCTTTTCGCCTCATGAAACTCTTCCGAGAACTCAAGATTAGGGCTAGGGTTTGAGAGAGGATGAGTGGGGCTGCTAGGGTTTGAATCTCAGAAGAAAAAGGGTGATTTTCGTGTTTAAACATGAATATATATGACAGCAAAACCGAATAACTACAGCCCAAAACCCGAAACCCGAAACTGAAAAACACAGTCTGCTAGAAAAAATACTCTTTGGTATTTTAGCTGTAACTTTTGCATCCGACCTCGGAATGAGGTGATCTAAGACTTGTTGGAAAGCTGTTGAAGAGCTCTACAACTTTAGTCTTTTACACTTTTTCAGATTCCGAATCTATCAGTATGAAAAACATAAAAACGTTCAGCTAGTCATTATTCCCAGATTTCTCTCTTATGGCCTTTGTGTATGTTTTGTGCATTTGCACTCATATATTTCACAAATATATATTAAATTGATCTCAAGTCAATTCTTATCATATTCAAACATATAAATATATATATATATTTTTTTACCATATAACATATTTATCATTATTTATCACAAAATTTTAAATTTTTCGGGGTTTTACAGGTTGGTGGTGTGGTAGGGGGTGTGTCCTTAACATTATTTTTCCCAGTAAATGGATATCACTAAACTACTATATTGATGAATCCGCTAAAAAAGCTACCTTCTTTTTTCTTCTTGCTGTTCTCCTCAAATAACTATAGTCATTGTTTGCATTTTTTCAACATTTAACGAGGTAAATATTAGACGCAAAAATTATAAAATGGACAAATGCCTTGTGATCTGGGGAAGATTTCGATTAGACATGACAGCGAGGCTTGGCCTACCGGTGGCATGAAATTTTGGATATCGAAAGATGTCTCAATGCTCAATGAATATAAAGAACACATTTTTTTCAATGTTTATATCTATTCTATTGTTAGGCCTTTAATGATCACAAATGTCTATATTGCTTATTTAAATCTCATCTTGCCTCATTCCATCCTCGCGATACTGAAATTTTGGACACGTTTTCAACCGACGGACAAGAAGGTCCCAAGTAATAAAACTAGTGGTTGCCGGTTCAAATCTTACCATAAAAATGATACATCATGTGACATGAAGATATTTTCCCTAAAATTTGGGAAGGTATTCAAATATATCCGTGACAGTGATTAGAATCCAAATGAAAATGAGTGTGAAAGTTGCTGGTCACAACAAAACCGAAAAAATAAATGAAATTGCTTAAACTTCCATCACAGACAAGCCTAAGTCTGAAATGTCCCTCTAAACCATTAGACTAAAACTCTAAAGTTCGTGGTGAGAGTCGAGGGTGATAATTTTACATTATTTCTAGCAATGTCTTTTAAGGCTGAGAGACCTTTTATAACGGTCTGTTTGGATGGAGGGTAGAGATGGGGAGGGGAAGAGAAATCTAATTTTAATATTGTTTGAGAGTTCCATTTAGGAGGGTAGAG
>BQKN01000950.1:504206-529344 GCA_022839385.1 Asparagus kiusianus
GGGGTGTGGGGGTGTTGAGCCAAAATCTTACACCCCAAATTGGGGTGTAATGAAGGGGAATGGAAGGAAGGAGAACTTTTCCCCTTCCTTCTCTTCCCTAAGCCATCTCCCAAACACAATGTTAGATTCATGTAGCGATGTTAATTTTAAAAAAAACCGCTTTAATTTCGTGGTCGGTGTGATTTTGAATCTTGGTTACTTTGAAACCATCTGAATTTTCTCTCTAATTATTACACTAAAACTTTAAATTATGGTGATGATTGAAAGTTATAATTTTATATTAGTTCTAACACCAAGTCATTAACTCTTTTATTTAGATCAAATCTTAAGACCAATTTAATAATTGTTCGTACCACGAATAATAAAAGAGAAATGCTAGTAACCTCCTGACGATATACAATTTTATGTGCTGATATTTCCAAGCTCATACAATTTTATGTTTTAGTTTTTACACTTTCATTATCTGGAATTCTATGGTCATAACATCTAAAGTTTTAGGACCTAATTTTATATTTGTCAATGTTTGACGAGATAAATATTGGACTAATATAAACATAAATCGAAATTGGGCAGAGTTTATCAGAAAGAGTTTCCACATGAAAGATTAGCATAATAAACAAATATTAGAGTTTCCACATGAAAGATTAGCATACTAAACAAATATTAAGAATGTAAGTTTTCCCACGCTAATCTCTATGTCAATTTAGAATGAAACGTAGCCAAAAATGTCAGCTTCATCCCATCCAATTTTTGCTTTTTTGATATGAGTAGCTGCACACACTTATAGCCTCTAATTAGTACGACCTAGCTAATTGACGATTCATCGCACATGTGGCCTAACACACTTACCTGCCTCTGTCACATTTTTTAGGCGCCCTAACACTTCTCTTCTATTATTGAACATTTGGCTACTATGAATTGCTCCCTGACAGTGATCGGGAATCCCAATGAAAAATGAAAGAAAACAGAGTTTGCTTAATATTCACCATCAAGCCTAAGTCCTAAATTTATCTTGCTGAAGTGTGCTTATAACTATGTCACTTGGAAAAAAAAAAAAAAACTTCTATACTAATTATTGGTTGTTTCTAAGCTCATCTGAATATCAAAGAAAGGTACAGGCAAAGTTAGCTTTGTTTACCCGCTACACTTACGTGCTTAAGTTTTTAGGTAATCAGTTATAGTTCAGTAATTTAGCTTAATTAATCGGGAAAGATGAAGTTTTAATTAACCAGGGAAAATGAGTCAACATCTTCATGAGATTACAATATTATGAAAGAATGTAATTTTCATTGGCAAATCAATTGAATTTCAACGTCAAACAGTCATGCATGCTGCCGACCACAATGGTTGCATCCAAAAATTTTTTTTTTTGGGTTAATTTACTCTACCGTGTTGCTTTCGTCTGTGTACGCTAAATTAAGTCATCTGCAGTGTGAAAGTTACAAAAGCTATTAAAGTAATCCACATCAAGTTACAAAAACAAAAAAATAGTTAATTCTTAGCTCTATAACAATCACCACCACTAAAGCCACCACCACAATAACAAATCCTTTCTTGCAAATGTTTAGCTGAACGTGGATTCATTTTTCCATTCGATTCTAAGTAGTTCTCTCTCCTCCACTAATATATTGCGTTCAACACGGCTCTTTTCACGTACGTTGAATTTTGGTTTTATCTTTAACCGTAATCTTGTCAATTATTCGACTAAGAATGAAAAATATACCAAAATCAGAAGTCTGAAATAACAGGAGGAAAAAACACTTATTTAGGAAAAAGAGGGAAAAAAAATTGCAAGAGTTCGTATCACTAAACTGAACTGATTCCATTCATCAAATGGTTCAACATAGCGTTAACAAGTGGTCATCAATTTAACATTTGACCCCCATCCATTACAATTATTCCACTCTCGCAGAAGCACCAATCACCCAAATTCACTATGCTTCAAGATGCACATACACATGAGCTCTCCTTCCATGGGTCTGGCATCAGATTCTAGCTCAAATTTATTACTATGATGAGACCAATTTCCCCTTGAGAAATGTCCTGCACAGCCTCATCCAAGCGTCACGATCCGGTTCTCTACTGTTTAAGGTCGCCTTTGCTGCCTCAGCGTGACAAGACTGCAACAACACTCCTCAAACTTTAGTCCCATATACGTTAATTGATATGAACATTATCAAAGCTTTTCAAATATAAAGTATTTTCTTTCTTGAAGGGTGCAAAATTGAGTTTCATTTCCATAGTCAAATAGGTAAGCAGTTAGACAAAAGCACATTGTTCAAGTATGCTCTCCTCTCATTTTGGTGAAGAGCCACAATTGACAGATGTAACAACAATAAATAGAGAAATCCATTACTTTAATATTACGTCTGTTAACCATTTTGATTAATTCAACCGGCCAGTTAACCAGTTTAATCCATTTTTTACTTTAAAAGGGTTAACTAGCTTTATCATTTTTAATCCATCTTTCTTACTTTTTTTCCAAACAGGCCTAAATCGTTACATAAGATAACCATTTTATCCAAAAACTTAAGGTAGAATGTATCCTCCAAATGTGTCTCACCTGAATAAGATTATGCTGGAGGAGTCGTTCGATGAGGCTCAACAAAATATCCTTAGTATACTCCGGGTGTCCTTGAATCCCCATAATATGCTCTCCATATCGAAACATCTCAACTCCAGTTCTTTGTGACCGAGCAATCACCTCTGCACACGGAGGCAACTCCCATACCTACAACACAAGGTATCAGCCAGTCTCTCGACACGGTTTATTGTTATATCGGTACTAGAAATGAATAAATTTTAGTTAATGGACCTCATCACGGTGACATTCGATAATGGGGAGATGGGAAGGAATTCGTAGGGAAGAGAGCAGCTTGTTAGAGTGCGAAGGGTGGATGCAAGTGACTCCAATGTCCCACCCGTTATTAGCTCTTCCTGTTTTGCCTCCTAACGCCCTGCTTAAAATCTGCTAAAGTAACAGCAGTTAATACAAGTTTGAGCAAAATGTTGTTGAAAAATTAAATCTCAATATAGCTTTATATATTATTAGAACATGAAGATATATCATGTAGCTTCAGACCTGTTAAAAAGTTAAAATATATAAATATTTTTTTACTGATCAAATTTAGGGAGTGAGTCCATCTGACACAAGGGGTATCTGATACCAGAAGATTTGATTAGTTTGGAGGCCGTTTGGTTCGTGGATTGTATTTTTATGCATGCTATCGATCTAGAAAAATCCATATGAAAAACCTTATTTGCTTGCAACGGATATATTAAAGTGTATTTAAATGAGGTATGAGATCTAACCAAATACTGTTTGGTTGCACCTGCATTTCATTGAGGATATGGGACTAAAATCACAAATTCAGGTGAAATCAACATATTTTTAGGGGATTACATTTGATGCATCTAATCCTATGTGACAACCCCAAATTCGTGGTATGAAAAACGAAAAACCGACAATGTATTTAATAAAAACTTATGATTTTAATTAAACTTGTGGGTATCCTTTTTCAACGCAAAATCACCAAAATGCATGAATAAATGGCCCCTTAGATATCATTAAATAATAAGGAATCATAAGTATGTTTTGCTGTAGGCCCCATAACTGGATTAATTTATGGAAAATGTTTCTTCAAAATTTACCTTTTTTTTACCGTTTTATAACTTCCCATTATGATTTCCCTATACTTGTATTCCATCATTTTCCCATTTACAAAATCCACTAGAAAATTGGACAGAAATCATCTTAAAAAGCAAATGATTATAATATTTACTATACAAACCCCAAAAAATTAATGGACAACACATTAAAGTTAGGACTGACATGGGCATAATTTCCACTAGACATCTTATCAGAATCCCCCACCAAATGGGAGTTCTAAGACTCAAGGGTGCTAGAAAATACCCAAACTGTCCCCTACTTATCACCTCAAGGGCTGAGACCCTTCTGCATCGTGTGGAAGGTGAGCCGGATTCCATTGTTTCCCTTACAGCATCTCCAACAGCTTTCCCAAAATTTTCTCCAAAATAGAAAAACAAAAGTCATATTCTCCAAATTATTTTTGCTCCAACTCCAACAGCTTCCCCATTTTGAAAAATCGCATTTATTACAATAATAAAGCTCTCCCCAAAAATTTAGAGAATGCTGCAGATTTGGGGAATGCTCTCTATTTTTTCTCCTCCTTCCCTATTTTGGGGAATGAGATGGGGAATCTGTTGGACCAAAAAAAGCTCTATATTCTCCAAAATTGAGTATTTCAAGAAGATGGGGAACTGTTGGAGATGCTCTTAATAATTTTCTCCTTCGTAGCATGACTGTCGCATACGCCCTAAATAAAAAAACTGCTTGAAGCTAATAATCAATTAATTGTTACTAATTAATAACTAGACAACGCGAACTTTCCATAAAGTTGCACAGCTTCACACGTGGCAGCACGTGATTAGTCGGATGACGATACTTTACACGCACTGTCCTATACGTTTTTGGACCTTTTCTTCTGGCCGTGTCGATCACTCGCTTGGCCCTAGTATTGTTTTTTCTTCACTTAAAAAGTACTTAAAAAATGGCTAAATAGCACTTATATATCCTAGCCTACCTTTCACTTATATACCCCACTTGCATTTGGTAGAAAGAAAATACCCTAAAATATTCTAAACTTACACTTATATACCCTCACTTGAATTTGGTAGCAGTTATATACCCTAAAGTTATTAAAACTTGCACTTATATACCTAAAGTTTTTAAATCTGACACTTAAATACCTTAAAATTTTAAAACTTGCACTTAAATATCCTTAAGTTTGCATAACTAAGGGTATTTACGTGCAAGTTTAAAAAACTTTAGGGTATTTAAGTGCTTGTTGTAAAAAAATTTAGGGTATCGGAGTGTTGCCAAAAAAAGTTAAGGTATATAAGTACAAGTTTAAAAAACTTTAGTTTATTTTTTGATACCAAATACAAGTTTGGGTGTATAAGTGAGGAGTAGGTAAAACAATAGGGTATATAAGTGCTGTTTAGCCTAAAAAATAAAATACTAATCTGACTCATTTTTAAATAATTAAATACATTCAATTTCTTGAATTAAACTACAACCTTAAATGAATTATGGCTTGTATTTTACCTATTTGTCTTGTCAATTAAAATAGGAAAATGAGCAAGAAGCAAAGTTTTATACTAATCTTTATTTTTGAACGATCATTATGATTAGCATTAAATTCTTACTTGCTTTGTATTGACTATGCTTGCTAGCTGTATAAAATGACATATATAGCAATCGATGATTTGAACACTAATTAAAAATAATACTTTTTATTATTTATTCTCCCATCACCAATCAATTAATCAAAAGATAATGTTAATTCATAGGTGAACCAATCTCATAACCACATACTTTATTTACAAGAAAAATATAAAATCTAGTATAGTCAGCATTATTAATGAAAATAGATGATAGATTGCAGAGTGATAAGCACACGGGGTTATCAACAGGATTTATTCCGCACATTACCACAAAACCCCCCGACAACCCTTAAAATTACCTGATGCCCAAAGCAAACACCGAGAACTTTCTTTTTGAGAGAGTCCAACCTCCTCAACAACCTTAACAGCTGGCAGATCCAGTCATCGTCCCCGTGAGCGTCATTGCAGCTTCCAGTGATAACGAAACCATCGTAGAGCGCCACGTCATCGTCGGCCGGGAACTCGCCGGCGGAGATTCTGAAGAGGTCCCAAGTCTCCCCTTCTTCCCGAAGGAGCCCAACGAAGACCTCGAAGTAGCCCCCGTACATCTTCTTGACGTAGTCGGAGTCGTCGGCGCACAATAGCACGGCGAACCTCTTCAACTCCATTGGATTTCCTTAGCTCCTTTCTTTTGGTTCTGAGTATTTGGGTGAAGACGAAAAGGAAAGAGAAACGGAGCGGGTGTTTATAAAGAGAGGATTTGAGGGGAGGGATTAGGGATTGAGCACTGGTTTTGATTAAATTTACGAAAGTACCATGTATATGATCGTGAAAGTAGGAGGTGACCTGGCCACTAGTGGGACTGGTACACGTGGCACATATTTCAGGCTTTTTTGATTATTTTTTGACCTTTAAGTTTTTTTCCTTGGAAAACAGGTGTTTGGTACGTGGATGTTAGGTTATGGTAGGGTTCATTAAGATTGTGGCTTATGTGGTAATACATTTTTAGCAAGTCCTTGTGCAAATTTATTAAATTAAATAATAGAAGGCTTCCTCTTTTCTTTTTACGGTTGAGGAGAAAAGGAAAATGTTTCCATAAAACGTGCTCCCTACAATGCATGCATAAAATCAGAAGCATGGTACCTTTTGGTATCAATTTAGAAATTTTTATTTGTTTATAATTTTTCCTGAAAGCAATTTGCTGATAATTCAGAGGAGCATCGGGGAGCAAGAATATCAATACCTTCCTCACAATGTATAGTAAATTATATTACTGGTTGCTAGGCCTGTCCATCCGGCCCGGCCCGGCCCGGAAATCCGGGCCCGGGCCGGGCAAAACCGGGACCCGGACCCAGACCCGGGTACCCCGGGCCGGGTCCGGGCCCGGGCCCGACCGGGCAGGGTTCCGGGCTGGCCCGGCTGATTTTCTTTTTTTTTATTTTTTTTATTTTCTTTTCCAAAATTTTTCAATTTTATTTAAATTTTAAATTATAAAAAAAAGATAAAAAAATAATAAAAACAATAATTTTATTAATTACTTAAAATGACATAAATTACAAATAAAAAAAATGATAAAAACAAATTCTTTATTAATAACTAATAAATCATTTACAAATTACAAGTACAAATTTATTTTGGAATTAATCGCATCACAATAGATAAGTAAATCCCAACTAGGTTGGCACCTACTCACCTATATCACTATCATTTGCAATTATTTTCAAAATAATTCTTTACAAATTTTAAGCTAAGATATAAAAACTACAATCTATTCTTTATATCTATCTGCTAGTCCCAATTCTTCAAATTTATCTTCAATTCCAGTCATCCGATCGATGCCTTGCGTTCGCTTCTCATACCTCCACCAATCTTGTAAGCACATCACCGCTTGTACAGTATACGGATCCAAGCATGTCCTGTGATCGTCGATCAAACGACCTGCTGTGCTGAAGGCGGATTTCGAAGCTACCGTCGAAACCGGCACTGTTAGTAAGTCACGAACCATGGTGGAAAGTATAGGATATGAAACTGATCCATATACTTTCCACCATTGCAAAATATCTAAAGCATTTCCTTGACATCTAACTAAAGAAGCAGAAAAATATTCATCTATTTCAGAAACCTCCGATGATGACGATCCAAGTCCAGATCCACCAGTTAGCTCAGCTACCATTGCATACCTATCAAAACTTACACTTTTACCTCGGGATGAGCACGAAGAAACCGAAGCTGTAGACTGTTGTGTAGTTACACCATGTCTAGCTGCATACTCATCATATAAGGTTTGAAAATAATTTCTAATAACTAAATGATGAGTAGTAGCAGTAAGGTTGGTTCCATCATCTAAGTCTATAACCTGATTACCATACAAGGATTGTAACAAACTTCGAAGGCCAATATCCTTCAAGCATGGATCAATAAGAACCCCCAAACCAAAAATATGAGGAATAGGCCTAAAGTACTTATTAAATTTGCTCTCCATTTCAAAAATCATAGGTCCAAAAGTAGCATCCATATGATATTTCCCAAATTTTTTTTGAATATTTAAAATTTGTAAAGCAGCTAAAGTAATGGTTGGATAATAACAGCCAGATAATAACATTGTAGCATCATAATAAACTTGTAACATTTTATTTAAATTACATATAATTATCCATTCATCTTCAGTTATTCCATAAGTGCTACCAGAACTAGAACTAGAAGCATAATAGTTTATAAAATCAGTTATAATGTATTTATATTCTATTGATACACTTAACATTGCATATGTGGAATTCCACCTATGGTCAACATCTTTTGGAATTAGTCTAGGCTTTATATTTTTTCTTTTACAAAATTGTTTCTAGCTTTTAAGTCTTTGTTCAGAAGCACTATGCATGTAAGCAACTGTTCTAACATTTTCTATCATGTGTTTAATTTCAGTAAATGCACTTTGAATAATTAAATTTAAAATATGACAGATGCACCTAATATGAAAAAGATCACCATGACATGACAATGATAAAGATGATATGATAAAATCAACAGCTACATTGTTATTACTTACATTATCTAGTGAAAGAGAAAATATTCTTTCTGAAATGTCTAATTTCATAAGTTCTTCAATTATTAAATTTGCAACATTAGCACCAATATGTGACTCTTCTATTGCAATAAAAGAAACAACTCTTTTAAACATTTACCAATTTTTATTAATCAAGTGTGTTGTGATACATAAATATCCAGTTTGTGCTCTAGATGTCCAAATATCAGAAGTTAAAGAAAATTTACAGTTTAAAATTTTAGAATAAGAAATTATTTTTTCTTGTTCTTGCTGATAATATTTTAAAATATCACGTTGACAGGTTTGACGAGAAAATTTTTTAAATGCAGGATAAAAACCATCTCTAAACATATCTTCAAATTCATTACCTTCTACTAATTTAAAAGGAAGGTTTTTAAGAATGATAAACCTGATTGCGCATTTCCTGGCTCTGGCAGCGTTATAGTTCCAACTACCGAGACTACCAGAAGAGGAGGATTGAGAAATCATAGATTGTCGGATATCACATTGAGGAGTCTGGCCTTTGTTGTGTTTATCTAAATGGCGTTTGAGGTGGTTGGTGCCGCTCTTATGATGAGCTTGAAAAATCTTGCCGCACAATGCACACTTAGCCTTCTGGGTGATGATCCTACCGTGTTCATCCTTGATAACATCGATCTTCTCGTAAAAATTCCATACATCAGATCTTGGCCTTTTAGGAGCTCGTGGTGCAGATTCGTCGCCACCGGATTCGGGATTAACTTTGGTAGGAGTAGACCCAGTAGGAGGACTCATAGTAGGAGGACTCATTTCAGGATCGGGAGATAGGTTTTGCTCTTCATAATCAGATCCAGAAGCCATTTGATGAAAGGATTAGAAAATATAAATAAGAGAGTATAAGAGTATAAGAGAGAGTATAAGAGTATAAGAGAGAAGAGATGAGTTTTTGGTGTGAAGAAAACAAATGAAAACCCCCCTCTATTTATAGAACCAGCCCCCTAGGAAAATGACCAAAATAACCTCACAAAATAGCCGTTTTTTGACCGTTTTTGGGAGCAAAACGGTCAAACCGCTGTTTTTTGCCGTTGTGGCCGGCCCGGCCCGACCGTTTTGGCCACAACGGTCACCAATGGTGACCGTTGTGGCCGGGCAGGGCCGGGTCGGCCCGGCCCGGCCCGACCGTTTTGACACAACGGTCACCACTGGTGACCGTTGTGGCCGGCCCGGCCCGGTCCGGCCCGATCGTTTTGACACAACGGTCACCACTGGTGACCGTTGTGGCCGTACCGGGCTCCGGGCCCGGGCTGCCCGGCCCGGATGTGGACCCGGCTCCGGCCCTGTTCCGGGCCGGGTGCCGCTGAGGCAACCCGGACCCGGGCCCGGAACCCGGCCTGGCCCGGATTTCCGGGCCGAGGCCGGGCAGGGCTGGGCCGTGGCCCGGCCGGGCCGACGGGTATTTTGGACAGCCCTACTGCTTGCAAAGAAATGGTAAAACATACTTGAATATTGTCTATGTTAAGTGTTGGTGTAAATTGCTTATGGCCGGAACAAATCACATGGTGTGCGAATTGCCGAGGCGTGTAATCACTGTTCTTAAGAAAAGATTTCGCCACTCCTCGGTGCAAAATGATGCAGTGGCGTCTTTCCTCACAGGATTCAACGACAAACAACAGGTTAAGGTGCACTCTAATAACCTATTCTACAAAGAACAACTGTTGGATAGCAGGATCCTAATATGTTTCCTAATTTGTTTTGGTAACAGGTTATTAGGATTCCTAATCTGTTTTGTTTTTTATTTTAGAATTTCCAGTATGTTTATGATTTTAGGATTTCTATATATGGAACAATTGGAAGAGAGAATTGAGAAGAAAATTGGGGATATTTGGAGCATAGAAAAGAGGCATTTTCTGAGCTATTGATTAGAGTTTTGTTCGGCGAGAATTAGAGATTTGTTAGTGAGATTAATTGGTGAGTTTGAGTGATTTGTAATATCAGTTTGTACTCTTCTTCTTTATTAGTGAAAAACCCTATCCCCTTCTTGCCCCGTGGAGGTAGGTAACTTGCCGAACCACGTTAAAATTGGTTATTTGTGTTTGTGACATTGATTTGGTTCGTTTGGCCTTCTCTCGACGTTCGTTTGATTTGATTTCTCGTAGCATGTTGGTTTAGTTGTTTGGCTTCCGCAACGCTCAACAAGTGGTATCAGAGCTTGAGCTACACTTGGGCTAATTGGAGGAATAGATCGCTTTGGAAGTTCGTCTAAGGTTTCAGTTGGTGATAAAGGTGGGATTTTTCTTATTTGTGGATCTCGTTTCCGTCGTGCGGGGTAGGGAAAATTCCACATAAAATGACATATAGTTATAATATATGTAGTATATATACAAGTAAATTGATGAAAAGATTGGTAGAGTTGTCACAAGACATAGACAAGTATGGGTGTTAGCTAGCAATGTCATAAATCGCTTCAATCTCATGCGAATTTATCACTTCACCTTTGGCATACATCATGTTTTTTGTTTTCACCCTTTAATCATATGAAATTTTGTGGTCATAATATCTAAAGTTTTAGGACCCAAATTTATACTTGTCAATGTTTGATGAGATAAATATTGGACTAATATATGGGCAGAGTTTTTTTTGGTAAATGAAAATTTTCATTCATCACCAATATGTAAAATGTATGTACATCAAGAATCTCATCACATTTATGAGATAACAAAAAACCTGTAACTAAAGCTCAAAGAAAACACATATATACAAAGCTTCATTTCTGTTAAGTATAACTGAGACCTTTAGCCAAATCACAGCAACTCCTCCTCCTATGGACTCCTCTATGAAAATCAACCTGAAAACAGATATTAGGGATATACTATAAACCTGCACATGATCTACAGTGTAAGTATCTAATCTTCATTCTCAGCAGAGATAGGTGAGTTGAGAAGAATTGTCATAATATCAACTTTGATACATTTTACCAGATGCTCCATTGTCCTGTTCTTTTGCTGGAAAATTCTCGCATTCCGTTCATTCCAAATTGAGTAGATAGTGGCTGATAGAGCCATCCTTTTTATCCTTTGCTTAAGACCTTTCCCTCTAAGTCTTGAAACAAACCAATCCATCAGTAAATCTCAATTACATAACATCCAAGAAAATTAAAGCCAGTTCATGATGCAATTCCATACATCCTTAGAATAAGAACACTCAAAAAATAGATGATTTCTGCATTCCAGATATGCACCAGTGCATAATGTGCATTGGTTTGTATTTATGATCCCTCTTCTTAACAACATGTCCTAAGTTTGCAGTCTGTTATTTACAGCCAACCAACTGACAAATGAGTGCTTAGGAGAGCACAATCCATCCCATATAGTATTGTGCCACTAGACATTATTGACAACTGGATTAAGGGCATGATACAAGGCAGATATCTTCAATTTTGCTCCCCTACAACAAGAGTCAAGCAATTGAATCAGGTTTTCAACACCTCCATAGGAATGCAAAGCTTTATCCCTTGCTTTTATTAATTGTTTCCACATCCAAGAAACCTCAGATCTTGCTTTAACTTTCCAAATATCCCTTTGATTTAAGTAGATACCATGAATCCATTTAATCCACATTAATTCTCTATTAGCATGAATATGCCATAAGTTTTTTAAAGCTGCTGCCAGGTTCCAGACCGAAACAGAGAAGGCTCCAAGACCTCCCTATTTTTACCTAGACAGACTTTATTCCAAGAGACTAAGGGAATTTTGGGTGTTTGATTTGTTCTTTCCCACAAAAAATTCCTACAGATTTCATCCATCTTATGTGTAACCCTGACTGGCAAGATATAATTAGAAGTCCAAAAGACTTGAACTCCCAAAATGACACTCTTGATAGCTTGTAATCTTCCAGCATATGAGAGCTTTCTGTGTTTTTGCCAAGTTTGTTTTTGATTTGATTCCTTGTTGATGAGTGAATTACAATCTTCATAAGATAATCTTTTGCATATTAGTGGAACCCCTAGGTATCTGATAGGAAAATAACCTTCAGGAAGACACAGTTGAGATTTGATAGTTTCTTTTACAGATTCTTCAACCCCTCCAAAGAAAATTGTAGATTTATCTTCATTTGCTTCAAGCCCAGTAATTTCACCAAAATCTGTAACACATTGATATAGTTTCTTCACTGAATATAAGTCTCCTTTACCAAAAAGCAATAAACCATCAGCAAAGAATAAATATGTGATTTTCATTTTTCCACACTTGGGATGATATTTAAATATATCATTCTTCAGAAGGTCTAAACTTCTTGACAAATACTCCATACCCAAAATAAAGAGATATGGGGAGAGAGGATCACCTTGTCTCAAACCCCTTTCCCCCTTAAAATATTCATGTAGTGATCCATTTAGGGAGATGGAATATTTTGGAGTTGATATACACACCATAATCCAGTCTACCATCATTTTTGGAAAACCAAGACCCTTGAGCATTTCATGCAAAAAATTCCAACTTATGGTACCAAAAGCCTTCTTAATATCAATGTTTAGCATGATTCTAGGAGAAGTGTTCTTCCTACTGTAGCTTTTAACAAGCTCATGGGCTAACAAGGTATTACTTGTTATATGCCTACCTTTAATAAAAGCACTTTGAGCCTCATTCACTAAGTAACCCAAAACTGATTTAACTCTATTTGCCAAGATTTTGGAAATGAACTTGTATAGACTGTTACAGCATGATATTGGTCTAAAGTCTGAAGGTTTTTTAGGCAATGTACCTTCGGTATAAGTGTAATAGAGGTTGAGTTTACCATACCCAAAAGTTTTCCTGATTTGAAAAAAATTTCTCCATGGCTTGAGTGACTTCATCCCCCACAATCAACCAAGTTGAATTGAAAAAAGAAGCACCAGACCCATCAAGACCAGGTGCCTTACTATCAGACATTGAGAAAATAGCCTCTCTATCAGACATTGAGAAAATAGCCTCTTTATTCTCTTCTTTGGAAACAAGTCTCTGTAAGAAATTGGCTTGAATATCACTTATACAGGGACCAGATTTAATCATATTGCTATCAAGATTTTTAGTATCAATAGCATTTCCCATAAGCTTCGTGTAGTATGATACAAATTCCTTTGCTATTTCATCTCCATCAGTTATTCTTTGTCCATTGTCCTTATAAAGAACCAAAACTTTGTTTTGATGCGTGTTGCTCTTCAAGACTTTATGGAAGAAATCTGTACATCTATCTCCTTTGATTCTCCAGGCAATTCTGGATTTTTGATGATAAAATGATAATTCACAATCCAGCAATTTATTATATTGTGCTATGCATTCTTTTTCTTTGTTAATGAAAAACTGGACTGAGAAGGTTGTTCTGAAGATCCTTTTGAACCTCTTATAAAGCAATTTTTGCTCTCTGAACTTATTCACTTATGTTGTTAAAGTGCTTCCTGTTTAATTCCTTAAGTGAACCTCTCAATAATTTCAATTTTGAACATACTGAGAACATTTTATACCCTCTTACTTCATTATGCCAGATACTAGAGATTGTAGGCAAGAAACTGCCATGTTTTATCCACATATTAAAAATTTTGAAAGGCCTTTTTCCCTGTACACAATCATCAAAAATGGAGATTAGGCCTAGTTGTTCGCGTGGAAAATTGTGTTCTTCTTCATAGATGATTTCATTACAACTTTGATAACAACTTTATGCGTTTACAAAGATCCGGTCTTTTTATAAGAGCCGGTTACAATGAAAATCAAAATAAAGAAATAAAAATTACAATTCTCTCTGAACAAATCACGAGTTTCCTGTTTTACGGTCCCTCGCTTGCGTGGATTGTTTGCCTGTACCGGGGTTGATTACCGTGGACCACCGCGCAATCTCGATCCGAACAGATCTACGTGGTATAACGGGTATTATCCCACCAAGGAGATAATAACCGGGAGGGATCGTTTCACCAAGGAAACGCTCGCTCAAATCTCGGGATCTAAGAACCAAGCTTAGATCCGGAGTAGAATGACGTAGATCTGAGTATTCAAGTCTTCAAGCCTTCACAATTCCGAGTTGAGGTCGTAATCCGGCAGAGTTTCGGCTCTTCAGAAGTTTCAGAAAAAGTCCTCTCAAATGAACAACCCCCCCTATTTATAGCCTCTCTTCACTGTGCATTCGTGCACAAGAGAGGGGGGGGGGGGGAGTCGGGCCACCTCAGGGTGTCTCGGCTCATGCCGAGCCACCCCGGGTTGGCTCGGTTTAGGCCGAGTCCCCGGGTGTGTTCCGTTTTGTCGTTTTCCGGTGTTTTCCGTCTTTCGGTTCTTCGTTTGATTTGTCCGGACTTTGATTTGATAGCCCAGGTCTTTATTTGGCAGTATTCCCGCCTCGGTGTTTGAGTTCAAGTCCGTTTTGTTGTTGGACGACTCGTTAACTTTCCGAACCGTTGGTTTGGTTCCACACGCGAACGTATTCCGTTGCTTGCGTGCCTCATTGCTTCGTCGCTCGAAGGTCCGTTGATTTGTCGAATCATCGTGCCGAGCCATGTTAAGGGACCTATAGGCAATTTTATACGCCTACAGATACCCCCTCCAAAGTGTTCCAGCCTCGTTCTTTTATAGAAGAGTCTGGAATACTTTGGATATGATTGCCCCTACCCTTTGTCGGTGTAACGGGACCTGGAACGACTTTTGTTCTGTATTCCTTCACTCCTTCAGGCTATTCGGTGCTTCGTCGAATGCTTGTAAGGATTCCAGTGCTGTATTTATTGTCTGACCGTCGTCGGAATTTGAACTTGAAGTCGATTCCTGATTTTCCAATCTTTAGCTCGTGTTTGTTGGTTCGACATACAACTAACCCTCGATTGTTGGCGTTAAGTCTTTATTTGCGACGCGTTGTCCGGCGTCGTGTTATTGAGTTATCCTTAAGAATATTTTTAGAAAAATATTCTCCAGGAACTTCTCAATAAAAATAGGGAATAGTTTATACTCGTATACCTTATTGGAGTATTTCCGTGCTCAAAATAAACTGAACCGGCTTGAAAATGAGCCAAAAAAAGCAGTAATTCGGCTCAAAAAAAAATTCTTCTGCTCCTTCCGAATGTGTGGGAGAGACAAGAATAAACCAAGGATGAGACCCTCAGTTGATTTGAAATTGTTTTGACGCTCAAATCAGCTTCAATTTGCATTCTGCTTCAAACTCGGTCTGGTCCGGTTCAACTTGGTCTGGTCCGGTTCAATTGGGTTTGGTTCAACATTATAAAAAGGGGTCTTTTTCTTTTCTTTTTCTTTTCTTTTTCTTTCCCCTAGGGCCGGCCGAACCTCTCCCCTCACCCTCTTGATTTTTTCTTCCGTCGAGCATCCGTTCTTCACCAAAATTTGATCTTTGTCTTAGATCTAGTCTTCCTTTGGATCTTTGACTGAGAAATCTCCCAAAAAATTCTATCTTTAGAATTTTTTTCAGGTCCCTCGAGCGCGAGGTGAAAGTTTCCTAAAAGACCTCATCTTCATTGGATCTCGAGCCTTTCTTCAGGTAAATCCTCCACAATTTCGATCTTTTTTATGCTCAATTTAATTTATGTACTTGTGGGATCGTATGTGAGGGTTGAGGGTGTGATTTGACACCTCGAGCTAATCTTTCAGGGGGTAGATCTGATAAAAAAGTGATTTTTTTTTCTAGATCTGACCTCTTTTAATTTATTTTGCAGCTTGTCATGTCGCGTTCTTCGAGAGGTCGTTCCCCTACTATGTTGGCCGATGGCGCGCCTCCCTCCTATGCTGGTGAGCTATTTTTGGCAGTATTTAGAAATTTACAAATTAGTCCCTATTTTCTTGTAAATTTACAAATTGGTCCCTTTTTACCCCACGTTGTTCTCCTTGGTGAGGCAATCGGGAAGAGCCTTGATTCTCGTTGGTGAGGATCGACGCTTTCGGCATATTTGGGAATTTTGCAAATTAACCCCTCTTTTCTTGAAAATTTGCAAATTGGTCCATTTTTACCCCACGTTGTTCTCCTTGGCGAGGCAATCGGGAAGAGCCTTGATTCTCGTTGGTGAGGATCGACGCTTCAAAGATATGTTTTGCTTGGTCAAAACCATATCTCAAAATTAAAGGGGGCGATTTGACGCTACATTGCGCTTTATAAGGCAGGGATATGTTGTTGACATACCCTGTGTTGTGATTGCATAATGTGGCCAAATCGTCTCACCCTTTATAAGGCAATGCCTCTATCTTAACTATTTGTAAGATGAGTTCAATTTTCTTTTATAATCGAGACTAACCAGTGATTAACTGTCTATTTTGCAGTGGGGTACCCTTCTGGATCATTCTCGTCCCACGCAGCCTGTGGGCGTCGTGGCGAGTATTACTCGACCTCCGACGATCCTTCCCCTATTCCAGCTACTCCTCAGTTTGCTTCGGGCACGTCGACTGAGGTTGCCCAAGTGGTGAGGGAAGGTGGTCATCGGGCTATTCGTCAGCTGATCACAGATGCGCCTTTTGTGAAGGATGCCAGCTCTACTCAGCCTCTTCGGAAGAGTGATTTCCTATTTGGTGATTCTGTCGATGACCCAGAAGCCGTATTCATTGATGCTGAGCAATGGCTTCACAAGACCGGCAATGGCTTCATATACTTGCCGGAGATTCCTCGACATCGCTCGTTGACTGAGCTCAGGCGTCAGGCCGTGACACGGGAGATGTCGTGGCGTTTGACTGAGGATCATGAGAGCGTTCATTGCGGTTTCGTCACTCATCAGGCAGCTCCTGGCTCGAGCAGGAGTCATATCACTGGATTGTATCCTGGAGTGTTGGGACTAGATGCCCCACCACGTAACGAGTTTCTTGCCACTGCTTCGACCTTGAGGAATCGCCTCGCTACCCTAGGATGGGAGATGCCTGCTACTCGTCACAGGATTTACGGTTGGGTCCATTCTTTGGACAAGTCTTGGTGGAGTCGCATGACGACGTATGTTTTGAGCCGATGGAGTGAGGAGTTGCACGCTTGCGGTTTGTATACAGCCGTCCGTGCCACCATGTATGGCTTGCCTGTCAGTTTGAGACATTTCTGTGCTTTGTTCGAGCTATATAATCCAGACTCGAACACTTTTTTGACCCGGCAGGGGGAGTTGGGCTTGGCTCTTCACGAGATGCATAGGATTTCTGGCTTGCCCATGGGACAGATGCTATACCAGGGGTACTTTCCCTCTAATCATGAATTGGGCCAGTTGAAGGATCGCATGCCTGATCGCTATGAGACTCTATGGGATCTCACTTGTCATTATTGTTTTCAGCAAAAGTTGGGATTGTTGTTGAATTCATTGTCTCTTCTTTTGATTACAATAAAATTCACAGAAATAGTCTTTTTATAAGACCTCTTTACAACAAAACAAGAAATTACAACTTCTGAGAAAATAACACAATAGCTGTTTATCGACTATTGTTTTTGTGGGACTTTGCCTGTGCCGTGAGTGCTTTGGCTCGTTGACCACCGATTCACAGATCGTGAGGGGGGGTTATGATTCTTCCTTCGTTATCGAAGTGAGAATTGGAAACGATATCTTATCGAAGTAAGATAGTCGTTCTTCTTGAACTCAAGTCGAGGCTCGAATGTCAAGGAATCACACAAAACACTGAAATCTCTGCTCTCTCTGCTCTGGAATACTCTAACAAATGCTCGATCCTCGTCAGAAGTGACCCTAGGGGGGTATTTATAGCCTCAGGGGTCTGCAACTGTCAAAAACTCAACAAACAGCAAATCAGTACAGCGCGACAGTGTTTTACTGTCTCGCTGGTCGAGACAGCGTTTGCTGTCTCGCCCTGCGAGACAGTAAATTTACTGTCTCGCCCAGCGAGACAGTAAAATACTATCGCGCAAAACGAATATTCTTGGCAGTTTTGCTGTAACTGCCTCCCCACGTTTCAAACTCCGTTATTTTGGCAGTTATTCACGTGATTTTCGCCCACGTTATTTCCCACATCCATTGGCGGTTAATGGACACGTGTAGGGCAGTTATTGAGGTGTTTATTGACCATTTAAACACTGTCTTGCTGGCGAGACAGCAAACACTGTCTCGCTGGCGAGACAGCAAACACTGTCTCGCTGGCGAGACAGCAAACACTGTCTCGCTGGCGAGACAGCCAACACTGTCTCGCTGGCGAGACAGCAAACACTGTCTCGCTGGCGAGACAGTTCATATTTGTCAATTTTGGGTGATTTTCCCAATGTTGAGTGATTTTCTGTGTTTGGATATCTATTGGCATTTTTTGACGCCTACAGATACCCCCTCCAAAGTATTCCAGACGTATTCTTTTATAGAAGAGTCTGGGATGCTTTGGATAAGATAGGTTTTACTTACGATCCCTTCAATGCTTGGTTGAGTAGGTCGTGTAGCAGGACTTGCAAAATGGCCTCAACCCTTGAACTCTTTTGCCTTTAGTCTATTCAGTTCTTTGTAGAATAGCTAATGTTCTTCCGGCGTCGCGTTTATCGCTTGACCGTTGTCGAGATCTTGAATCGAAGCTGGTATTTGTTCTTGTAGGTTCAGCTTTTGTCATTGAATTGACTGTTCACTGAGAATTCAACAGGTTATCCTTAAGAACATTCAGATCAATATTCTCCAGGAACTTCCTATTGGGTGTGGGAAACAGTTTAGACTCGTGTACCTATTGGAGTATCTAATCGTATCATATTTGGCTTTTGACTAAGAGAATGTTTGCCGTCTCATGCCGCGAGATAATTCCCCAATATTTGCTGTCTCGTACGGCGAAACAGTATTTGCTGTCTCGCTGAGCAAACAGTATTTGCTGTCTCGCTCGGCGAGACAGTATTTGCTGTCTCGCTCGGCGAGACAGTATTTTACTGTCTCGCTCGGCGAGACAGCGTATAAAATCGGGACTTAGGATTTTTTTAGGGTTTTTCACGTCGGATTTTGGGCGATTTCCAGCGATTTCTTGGGCGATTTTCGACGAGTTTTCTTCCCTCTCTTCTCCTCTTTGTTGCCGATTTGTGTGGTGCTTCTGTTTGGTGAGATTTGCTTTAGATTTCAAAGGTATATTTTCCCCTTTTTTTTTAGATTTTGAACTTTCTGCGAACGTGGCTTCACATGCACTGTTTCTGACACATTTTGGTCGATTTCTCATTCAAATACTGACTTTTCTTGTTGGATTTTCACTGTAGATCATATAACCATCATGTCTCCACGTAAATCCCGAGGTTCCCGAAGCCGTTCGACTGCTCAGTCTCCTGAGGAGGCTGTCCCTGTTGCCGCTTCGCATGAGGGTATATCTCTTTCATCTTTTCACAACTTTTAAATACTGCATTCCGTTAATTCTATATATATATATCAGTGTTTGTATGCAGATCCTCGATTGTATCCTTTGAGATGCTTTCGAGAAGAGCCGGCATCCTCCTTTGAGGGGATCGACGCTTAAAAGTGCTCGTTTTGCATAGACAAAACACACTTCAGAACATGCAGGGGCGATTTCATATCATCCCACATGTGTTAAAAGGTTTTGATATGCCGTTATAATGCTCGTGCATAGTAACACATATCTCTTTTATACATGTGATTGATGAAAAATCGTCACACCTGTTATGAGATAGCGATTATATCTTATAGAGTAAGATATACCGCTTCTTCTGTAATTTTAGGAATATTCTTACACCCTTTATATGTATGTTTTCTTAATCAGTCCACTTTCCTCCTACTGCTATCCCTGCTGATGCTGTCACGGGTCGGAGTAACATTACTCACTCTCTTTATGAGGGATTACCCTTAATAGAGTCTGCTCCCCAATTTAAATCAGATTATAGTGAAGGGGCTCGAGAATTGATTCAGCGAGGTAGTCGCCGTATTCTGCGACGAATAATCACGGACACTCCTTTGATTTCAGAACGAGATGATAACAAGTACATAAGGAAGCCGGATTTTTTGTTTGGTGACTCTATGAAAGATCCGGAGGTCGCATTCTGCAAGCCCGCACAATGGTTACATCAAAGCGGGTCGTCATTCTTATATTTACCTTTGATTCCTCGGGATCACTCACTGTTGAAATTCAGGAATTTGTCAGTTAACCGCGAGATGTTCTGGAGATTGACCGAAAACCACGAAAGCATTCATTGTGGTTTTATAGGGAAGGAAGCCACCCCAGGTTCAAGTGAGAGAGCTTCGATACGAGGGCTTCATCCAGGTGTCTTAGGACAAGACAACATCCCTCAGAATGAAAAGACAGTGCAAGCCAATACCGTGAAGAACCGGTTAGCAGCAGCGGGAAAAATATTACCCCGAGAGAGTTTCAGATGTTATGGATGGGTACATTATTTCGGAGAGAAATGGTGGTGGACCAGAATGACCCGTTATGTGTTGACACGTTGGGAGCGAGAGTTAAATGATTTGGGGTTGGCGATCCCGATTCGTGCTACCATGAGTGGTCTGCAGATTAGTGTGGGTCATTTTCTCTGTTTGTTCGAGATTTACAACCCGGACACTAATACATTCTTTACCCAGAACGGGGAGCTCGGACTACCACTGCATGAAATGATGCAGGTGTCTGGTTTACCAATGGGCGACGTCCTATATCAAGAGTTCTTCCCGACCACCAATCAACTGAACAAGATAAAGGATCGGTCAGCTGTGACTCATGACGTTCTATGGGAATTGACCTGTCATTATCACATAGCTACGGCCGAGATGGACCCCAAAGCAAGGAGGAAGTCTCCTCAAGTCAGCTTAAAACAATTCGCCGATTATCTGTTTAAGAACCTGGAAGACCGCTCTAAAGATGTATGCGGCTTGTCTCCTATAAGCCCAAGTGAAATCAATCGGCTGTTGGAGAAAACAAACGCCCAGACTTACACCTCTTATTCAGAAGATGGGTTTCCGCATGGGACAAAATTCCGTTCTTATTTGTGGCAGGCCGGTGTTCCGATTAGCTCTACTGCTCTGCTGGCTGGTTTCCTGGCCTTGTGGCTAAAGAGATGCGTGGTTCCCCACCAGTCCTCTGATATGATGCCGATAGAAGTATTGTATCCAGCCGTTCAGTTAGCTACAGGTCGCAAATTATCCTTGCTTCCTGCTATGGTGGCTGCCATTCACAGTGGATTACGACAGTTAATCACTGTGTTTACTCTGGAGAAGAAGAAACCCTCCGCCAGCCTATCAGTTCCGAAGCTGGAGTTGCTATATACTTATCTAATGGCCTGGTCAGTACTTCACCGGCCAGATTTAATGGAAGCTCCTAGGGTGGTAGATCCCAGCCTTCCCCTGTTGCAGAATCTTGAAGCTTGCAAATGGATCAAACATCGAGAGCCGGACATATCAAGGCAGTTCAAAATTCACAAGTGTTGGGAATTCTTCCCCTGCTTCCCTTGGTTCTCTGGTACCTACAATACTACTTTATTGGATACTGAAGATCCAAGACAGAATCGTACCGTTTTAGATATTGGATGCTTCAGATGGTTGATGAACATTCGACCCGGTTACTTGTTATTTCGGGTAAGAGACGTTTGTCTTATCGAACCATACCTTTCATGCCGATTTGCTCGTCAATTCGGCTACGACCAGATATACATCGGCAACCCGAATCGTCACCTAAATTTCCGAGGGGGACTCATTGATGGCGCGAGAGCCTGGTTTTGGAGTATTGCTGGCTGTACGGGCGCTGAGTTCGATCTCCCTTTAGAATCGCCGCCTCTACGGATGACCTTCTTGTATTGCAAGTGGCTGATGGCCGCCAATACTGTCACTCCATACCGAAGCATGCCGGTACCAGAAGAAGAGATAGTCCCGCGGCGCTCAAGCAGAACGACACGTGAAGTTAGGACTTCATCTCAAAAGAAAGAGGCCGCCGAATCGTCGAGGAAGGGAAAAGAACCGGCTCGCTCGGCTGGTAGTGAAGAAGAATTCGACTCCGAGAAGACGGAGACTTCCGAGGAGGCGGGTGAGACTGGCTCAAGTTCTGACGAAAGAGCTGGTCTCCCCGATTCTTTCTTCGAGAGAGGACTTGTGCGTCCATCTGCTGTGCCTGCTCAACCACCAGATGCTCAGAGAAAAAGAAAAGAAAGAGTCGTTATGACTTACCCGAACAAGATGACAGTGGAAGTCCTTAGCGAGGATGAAGGAGATGAAAAGGATGAAATGCCTCTTGCTCGTCGACAAAGATCACGACCTTCCACTCAAGCTCAAACTCAGATCCCTCCCATAACTGAATTACGTACCAAGCATCGTCATGAGGGGTCTGTAGTCGGGGGTGAGGCGCGTCCATTGAAAAGACAGAAGAAATCCGCCTCCAAGCCGCGCGTTCGTCTTCCCGCTCTAGAAGAAACATCCGCCCGTAGCATTTCTTCAGAAGAACAAGGTAATAATTTGTTTCTTATTATTCTCAGATTTCTTATCGTTTAAACTCACTCTATACTCGACTTCTGTAGGGAGTCAAGAAGAAGGAGAATATCGAGCTGAGGCTACTTCTCCCGGCGGTATGGAAGCTGAGGAGCCCAGTTTCGTTCAACAGATGCAGGATGCTCTGAGGGATGAAACAACTAACGTTCTACTGCCTTCAGACATCGACTCATCGGCTCAAGACTCAGGTATTGATCTCTCCCCGTTCGGACGAGAATTCCAAGAAATGAATGAGTCGGGATGTGCACCTCTTCTAACAACTTGTGCGCTTTGTATTCTTTTAGTTAAACTAAAAGAAGTGGGTGCAAGTAGCGAAACTCCTGCACTCGTCCGAACGAACAAAGGTAAAATTAATCTTCGTCTTGAGCAAATTCATCTGAATTCACATGTTATTTATGACTCAACGCTTCCTGTAGATGTCATAATGGATGCACCACCCGAAGGAGAGACTACCCATATCCCTAAAGTCGACGATTTTACTGATTTCGACTTTAATATGGACATCTCAGAAGACGACCATCAGTGAATCTCCGATTTGTTGTCGGGGAAAGCCACTGGTGCAGCCACAGAATCAACGGTTGGCGTTGGTTTAACAGAAGCGGGTCCTTCTGAGAGTAAGACTTCTGTTCTGTAAACTCTTCATCATATATTTTCTCCCTTGATTAATTGTGTAAATGTTTGAATTATAGGACCAGTCGTCGGAACTGATACAGCTATAATCGCTGGATCTCATGATCAACCTGGGGGTAGTGATCTATCGTCATGGGCAGGAATCGAAGTTGGCTTTCAATCATATATTCCTGAATCCCAACCCACTACTCCTGCAGATCCCATGATGATAGAGGTCAGTGTTACCCCTCAAATCAGTCCAGTTGCCACAAAAGCGAGACCAACTGAAGAAGTTGGTACATCGGCTGATGTTATACCAGGAATTGGTGAGTTTTACCCCTCATTCGTCTCAAATTTCTGTTTAACACTCCATTATGCTCATTGTGATCTTCTTGTTTGTAGAATCTTCTCCTGAGAAACCTCTTGACTTAAACCCAAAATTTTCTGAGGTCGAAATTACAGAATCTTCCGACATAGCTGGTGCATCAAAAGCTGCTATTCTTGAACCAGCTTCGACTATTCAGGAGACCAGACTACCCCCAGTGGACACGCAGGGTCATGTTGAAGGTTCTTCCGTTAAACTTAGTATACTCCAAATTGCTATCATGTGTACACACATATATCTTGTACTGACTTATTTGCCATTGTCGCAGCTTCTTCTATCTCATTATCAGCCCGCATTCAAGAGTTATTGGCTGACGAGGATCCTGAAAAAGCAGCCATTTGCTCTGATCTTCTTGGCTTCGTCCATTTTTGGAACTCTATGGTCGATCGCATTATTTCAAAAGGCTCACATTTTGAGATTTTTAAGAAACCATTTGATCGTTATATGTCGGGCATCCGAGATGAAGGATGTAACGACTTAGCCGATTCGATCAACGTTTATTTAGTCGAGCTGAAGCAACATGTTGAACTCCTGAAGGATCTTCGCATTAAAGGCGTACCCTCCTACATCGCTTCTCATATGGACTTCAAGTTGCAAGCATGGCGCAATTCCCAAAAATCTGCTAACTCCGAACTTCAAAAGCTAAGAGCCCATAGTCATCGGCTCAGGGTGCATGTCGCCAAGAGAATACAAGTTAAAGTCGATCTACAGCGGGATTTAGAATCGAACCAAACTGAGATAAACCGCCTGGAGGAACAACTTGCAAACACCAAGGAAGCTCGTGTAGTTATAGAATCTGAGTTGACGAAGACAACTCAAATTGAAGAAAACCTGCTCTAACAATTGGATATCCAGGATAGGAGGCTTGCTGAGAAGGAACGAGAGGTCGCCGAACTCCAGAGTGTTGACGAAGAAGCCTTCAAAGTTAAACTGACCGCTGAGCTTGAACAAGCCTACGCGATAGAGCTTTCAAAACTAGAAGATCAAATTCGTCAGCATAAATTTTTGTAATTGAAGAACATGTATACTTTTTTTTGTTTGACCATTTTCGATCAATATAATGAACTCTTTTGCTCATTGAGATTTTATTATGATTACTCATTTTTTTTAAAAAAATAAATAATCATAATACTTATAGGATTTTTGGCAAATCCTCAGCCATCAACGGATTTGATATGCCTTTACCGACACCGTTTGAATCGGGCTAGTATGTGAATTATCTAAGTCCGTTTCACATATAACGTTGGGCTAAAAAAATTAAACTCTTTTAGACTTTAAACTACAGCATTGAATGTGTAGGCTACATATGTTAGATGTAGACTTATCTCTAATAAGGGGTAGAGATAACATCCCCCATGTGTGAATGACATGGATTTTAAAGTGTAGATAGATTATGTTTTCTTTGTATGAAAACGTATCTAAGCTTGTGAATGAAGGACCTGGATATTCCAGTTCAGAGTCTCTTGTTTGTTGGTAGAGAAAAACCCAGAATTAGAAAGGAATAATTTCATATTCCATTTCCCTGTCTCTTGTTTGTTGGTAGAGATAAACCCAGAATCGGAGAGGAAGA
>BQKN01000950.1:538902-559310 GCA_022839385.1 Asparagus kiusianus
TCGCGCAAAACGAATATTCTTGGCAGTTTTGCTGTAACTGCCTCCCCACGTTTCAAACTCCGTTATTTTGGCAGTTATTCACGTGATTTTCGCCCACGTTATTTCCCACGTCCATTGGCGGTTAATAGACACGTGTAGGGCAGTTATTGAGGTGTTTATTGACCATTTAAACGCTGTCTTGCTGGCGAGACAGCAAACACTGTCTCGCTGGCGAGACAGCCAACACTGTCTCGCTGGCGAGACAGCAAACACTGTCTCGCTGGCGAGACAGTTCATATTTGTCAATTTTGGGTGATTTTCCCAATGTTGAGTGATTTTCTGTGTTTGGATATCTATTGGCATTTTTTGACGCCTACAATTATCACATTGCTTTGGCACAGTCTGAGCCTTTAGCAAAAAGGACCAAGGCCTCCGTGAGTCTGAAGCAGTTTGCGAACTATTTGTTCAAGAACCTGGAGAACAGTTCTGACGAGGATATTTGTGAGTTGGCCCCACTTACTCTCTCAGAGGTGAACAGTTTGTTGAAGAAGACTGATGCTCATTCCTACACCACTAGCAGTCCTGAGGGTGGCTTCCCTGTGAAGACCAGGTTCAGATCTTTCTTATGGCATGCGACCACACCGATTCGACCGATGACTCTTCTTGCCGGTTATCTCGCTATTTGGTTGAAGAAGTGTGTGGTTCCATTTCAGTCTGGTGATGCATTGCCTTTAGAGGTGCTCTACCCAGCCGTTCAGCTTGCTTATAAGAAAGAGCTTTCACTTCTTCCGGTGATGGTAGCTGACATTCACCGAGGACTTCGACAGCTTTCGGGTGCCTTCACACGGAAGGAGACCGATTTACCAGGTCAGATTCCCACTCTTAAGGTGGAGCTTCCGTACGCTTATCTGATGGCCTGGTTCGTCCTCCACCGCTCGGATATGATGTCGGTGCCGAACGCCACAGATCACTCCGTTCCTCTGCTACAGTTGCTTGAGAATGGCAGGTGGGAGGGTCGAGGATTTTTTGATGTCAGATAACAGCTGTAGGTCCACAAGTGTTGGGCATTCTCCACTTGTTTTCCGTAGTTCTCCGGCCGGTACGGAGAGTGCTTGATAGATGATGAGAGGCCGAGAGAGTATCGGACTCACTTAGACATTGGCTGCTTCAATTGGCTGGTGAACATCAGGCCTGGCTATCTGACTTTTCGGGTGAGGGATCAGTGATTCATAGAGCCATATCTACCCTGCCGATTCGCTCGCCAGTTTGGCTATGATCAGCTCTACATCGGGAATCCTCGTCAGCAGTTTCGGACCCATAGTGGTTTGGTAGACGGTCTCCGTGCATGGTTGTGGACCGTGACTGGCTGTACTGGTGCTAAGTTCAGTCTCCCGAGTATTGATCGGCAGTTGAACCTCACTTTCTTGAGCTGCAAGTGGTTACTAGCAGCTAACAAGACTGTCCCCGTGAAGCCGATTGCAGAGATAGAGGCTGAGGAGGCTTCTCAGCTTGATTCCCTTAGGATTCGGGAGAACGCTCGGGCACAAAGGACGCGGAACAAGACTCGCCGGATTGATGAAGAGGGCCAGAGGACATTCCATTCCACAGACGAGGCTTCAGGCGGGGATCCCGAAGATTATGATGACTTTTCCGAGCGAGGTATGCAATTCATCTTTTACTTCTATCTTCCAGAAGTATTGAAACTGACTATGGTTTGATGTTTCAGGGACCACAGTTGATCAGGATGAAGAGTTCCGTCCTCCTCCTCAGGCGAGACCTTCGATCCTTATTGCTAGGCGGAAGAGATTAGCCCGTAAGCCGCGTGCAGCTTCCCGAGCTTCTGATATGGACCTGGCTGGCGATGATCCTACCAGTGACGGAGGTAATATCCATCCTGTGAACCATTCTCTTGGTTATTCGGAACATTGACTCATGCTCTTCTATCTCTATATAGGAGTGCGTGGAGAGAATGAGATGAGTCCCGATCCCATTCCCGTATCTCCCGATGAGTCTGACCCACTACCTCATGTAGAGAGGCCTACAGGGGTTGTTGACATTAGAGAGGAGATCAATGTAGGACCCGATTCTGTGAATCCAGGTACATCTAACACTGACACTGTATTTCTTTAGATAATACACGAATGAATTTGTGTATTCTCTAACTGTCCTCTACTTCTTGCTTCTTTAGATAATTTGCAGGAGACGAATCCTGGAAATGAAGAGGCCGATGCACCTGTGAGAGGTAACTCATTTCCATTAGTTGTAGTCTCTTCACTCTTCTTTGGCACTTATATCTTTTTATGTCAGATTTCTCCATCGATGACTTTGACGAGGGAAGCTTGTTTGCGGACACTCCCATGATGCGCTACATATATAGCTCTCCTCAGATCGATGACCAGTTACCTGGGGATATGTTTTCTGAGCCCGCCTTCGCTGAAAATCCCGAGGATGGTTCCTTTGAAGGTATGTGCTTCTTTCTGAGTTAATTATAGGACTAGCCAATCTTGACTAATGCAACCATAATGTAACGCCTCTACGAATTCTGTTTTGAATCTGGCAGGAGCTTTTGTTGAGAAAGACCCTGTTGAGCCGGTTGTGAGACCAACTACACCAGTTGATGCACCTACAGCCGTTACACCTCCACTACCCCCAGCGGCTCAAGGGGAAGAAGGTATAAGTTAACTCATTGAAGAGTCTTATTCCTTTTTCTTATTAAGACTTTTGACGGACTTCTCCCTTTTTTGTGTAGGGCGTTCTTCTCGTCTTCATGTCTTAGTGAAGGAGTTGTTATCTGACGACGATCCTGACAAGGTCGTCATCTGCATAGAAGTTCGTTCCTTCTTCTCCTTTGTGAATGCTATGATCGGCAAGCTCTTCCACGGCGGACTTTCCCTTCACCAGTTTAAACCTCTCCTTAATTCCAGAATCAACTTGATAAGGGAAGCAGGATATCCAGACTTGGCGAAGGCCATAGTTGACGATCTTGACTGCTTAGAGCATGAGCTCCAGATGTTTCGTGAGCTTCGAGATACCGGTGTCTCTTCGTTTATCGCTGCTGAGCTGGAGACCCATTTACAGTCACTGCGCGAGACTCAGGTTCTTGCTAGTCTTGAGGTTCAGGTGCGGCGAGATCGAGTAGCTCGAGTTGAGACCGGCCTTACTACCAGATTATCTTCCCTTGCCGAGCTTGACTCTTCCATCGTCTCTTGTGAGACCCAGATAAACCAGCTCAGAAGAGAACTCTGCGAGAAAGAGGAGACCTTGGGTATTCTCCAGATGACGAGAGGACAGGATCAGCAGACCTACACTGCTTTATCTGACGAGCTGACATCCTTACAGCAGGAGCTGGTTGAGACAGAGGAGACTGCTGCGAAGACCTCTGCTGCTACCGAGGAGTCCATTAGAGCTGAGCTTAGCCAAGCTTATGATGATAAGCTGTCTAAGTTCAGTCAGCAGATTTTTAGCCACGGGCTTGATGTGTGATTTTGTTTGCTGAGTGTTTTGACTCTTGACTCTTTTAGTAAATTTCCTTTTTATCTTTATTATGATTCGTCATTCCGTTTGAAATGATTGACCACAATACTCATAGGATTTTTGGCAAACCCTCAGCCATCAACGGATTTGGTTAGCCTTTACCGACTACCGTTTGAGTCGGGCTAGCATGCGAGTTGTTTAAATCCGTTCGCATGTAACGTTACGCTCAGAGATTAAATTCTCTGAGACTTTGTGCTATGATGTCGAATACATAGACTTCGCCATTGTTACGGGAATAGGCTACCCGGCGACACGTGTGAGGTGTTGGCTTTAGGATTTTTGGCCAACCCCCAGCCTCTAACGGATTTGATTAGCCTTTACCGACTACCGTTTGAGTCGGGCTAGCGTGCGAATTGTCTAAATCCGTTCCACACGTGACGTTAAGCTAAAAGAGTTAACTCTTTTAGTGCTACGACATTGAATACATAGACTTCGTCTTTCTCCTGTGAAAAGACTAAACAGCAACGTGTATGAGACGTTGACTTAGGATTTTTGGCAAATCCTCAGCCTTCAACGGATTTGATGTGCTCTTACCGACTACCGTTTGAGTCGGGCTTACATGCGGATTGTTTTAATCCGTTCCGCATGTGACGTTACGCTAAAGGAATGAACTCCCTTAGACTTCGTGCTACAACTTCGAATATATAGACTTCACTATTGTTATGGGAATAGGCTACCCAGCAACGTGTATTAGACGTTGGCTTATCCCTACTTAGGTTTCGGGATAACATACCCCAGAGTCAGACTCCGGTGTCTTTTTCTACGGATAAAGACCAAACCGGCGACGTGTGTTAGGCGTCGACATATCCTTTCTTAGGATTCAGGATAAAATTCCCCATGCGTGTGAGGCATGAATTTCGGTGTTATTAATAACAACCTGCCACAATGTTGAATATGCGGACGAGTGTTCTTTTTAACGGTTAAGAACTAACCGGCCACGCGTGTTAGGTGCGGACTTATCCTTACTTAGGTTTCAGGATAAAATACCCCAGAATCAAACTCTGGTGTCTTTTTCAATCGGAAAAAGACTAAACCGGTAGCGCGTGTTAGGCGCAGACTTATCCCTGCTTAGGTTTCGGGATAAAATACCTAGGATGAATCCTAAATTGATAAATTTTAGGAAAAGAGTTGGTGTGGGGAAGGAAGAATTTTATATTCTATTCCCCGAGCAAGGAAGGAAGAATTTTATATTCTATTCCTTGTTTCTGGAAAGGAAGGATTTTATATTCTATTTCCAGTGCAAGAAGGAAACTAGAAGTGGGATTTCCACTCCGAGAATCCGGAAGATCTAGATAAACTTACCTTTTATAGGATTGGTTATCTGATCGAAAGATGAGCTCTTCGTTTATCGAAGTGAAATTTCTACTTCGGTTATAACCATGAGAAGGTTTAACCAAAGAGAAAGGAAAGGGAGTTCCTTCGTTTATCGAAAGGGGACTCCGAATTGAGATTGGACCTTTTTGGTGAACTCACTGTCAACTGAAATTGATCAGTGAGGGATTTTGGTGGTTTGAACTTGGGTTATCCTTTAGAATATTAAGTGTAATATTCTTCAAGGAACTTCCCGATAAATGAGTTGTCCTGAACGTACTAGGGATAGTACTTTTTTAAAAATTTCCCATTTATTGGCATTAATTGCCTATCACCCTCTAGAGAAATTAAGCGATAAGCGCCGTTCGAATAGACTGTATCTATTACAAACGGTCCTTCCCACTTAGGTTCGAATTTACCTTTCTTCTTGGAGGTGAGGATTATTGGTCGGCGAGCAGCGAGGACCAGATCTCCTTCCTTGAAGCTTCTTTGGCGAACCCTTTTGTCGAAAGCCCTGGATATCCTAGCCTGGTAGAACTCGATGTTTTGTTGAGCTTCCAAGCGCTTTTCGTCCAGCCTTTCGAGTTCCTCGAGACGCTTTTGATGCTGCTCTTCGGTCGTCATCTCCGTTGCGAGAGCGATCCGAAGGGAAGGAATTTGAATCTCCAATGGTAGCACAGCTTCACATCCGTACACCAGAGAATATGGAGTGGCTCTTGTAGGAGTGCGTATTGTGGTGCGATAAGCCCAGAGCGCTTCACCGAGTTTATCGTCCCAATCTCGCTTATTGGTCTTCACGAGCTTTGACAGGATCTTGATGATTGTCTTGTTAAAAGCCTCAGCTAATCCGTTCGCAGCGGGGTAATAAGCTGTCGACGAAACGTCCTGAATTTTGAATTTGTCACAAAACCTGATGAAGGCATTGCTTATGAATTGTGGACCGTTGTCATGAATGATCCGCCTCGGCACGCCGTGTCGGTATATGACGTAATGCTTGATGAAGTTGATGACGTTGTTCGTCTTCACTTCTTTAAGCGAAATGGCTTCAGCCCACTTTAAAAAGTAGTCGGTGATAGCGAGAATAAATCGATCACCTTTGACTGAAGGAGGAAAGATAGGACCGACAATATCCATACCCCATGTCTCGAACGGCCAAGACGTGATTGATGTGTGTAATCGCTCCGGAGGTTGGTGCATATAATTTGCATGCACTTGACAAGCATGACATTCTCGGGCGTACTCGATCGCGTCACGAACCATTGTTGGCCAGAAATATCCCATTCTTCTGATTCGATCATACAGCTTGGGACCAGGCTGATGCGCACCGCATTCTCCTTCATGTGTTTCCTTAAGAACTTCTTTTGCTTCTTCGTTCGAAAGGCATCGGAGAAGCAAATCATCATACCCCCGGCGATATAGCGTACGGGTCTCGGTATTGTAAAAGAACCGCGGAGCTCTGCGGCGAATAGATTCTTTTTCCTTTACGTCCTCTGGCAAAATACCGTATTGGACGTAATCGATGATGGGAAAACGCCAATCTCGGGACTCGGACCCGATTTGAGTTGAGTTCACCTCTTTGGCGTTCTCGTTTTTATCATCCTCCTCTTCAACCTCCATATCGTATATGGGTATGCAGAGTTGGTGTGATCTTACTGTGACTAGCAGTTCAGTTTCAGGCGGTTGCGCGAGTGATACTGCTAGTGCTGCCAGTGCATCCGCATAAGCATTCTGGAGACGTGGGATGTATTCGATGTAGAATTCTTCAAAAGAATCTGCCATTCTGACAGCCTCCTGGTGGTACGGAATCAGATCTGGGTTCCTGACTTCATACTCTCCACGAACTTGGTTGACTATCAATTGAGAGTCCCCAAAAGCTTCGAGATACTCGACCCCCAGCTCTTTGGCGAAACTGAGTCCAATGATGAGCGCGTTGTACTCGGCTACGTTATTGGAACATGGGTTCGTCAGCGAATAAGCTCGAGGCATCACGTGCTTCCCTGGGGAAACTAAGACCACTCCAACTCCGGAGGTGACTTTAGGACATCCAGGGGTTACTGCCTTATTAACTGCTCTCGAAGCACCATCGAAGTATAACTGCCATACTTGTTGGTGTGATGTGGTATTAACCTCGTGGGTTTCATCTGGTAAATCATCATATACCTCAACTGTATCTGTTGTCGGGCTTGCCGCCAAAAGATCACAAATCGCTTGTCCTTTGACCGACTTCTGCTGTTTGAAGTATAGATCATATTGGGACAAAAGAAGGGCCCACTTTGCTAACCGCCAATTCATCGAACCCGGTTGAGTCATGAATATCCGTACCGGATTAACATTAGCAATGACGTAAATCGTCTGGCCAACTAAGTAATGTCGCATTTTCTGTACCGCAAACACCAATGCGAGACATTCTTTCTCGATCATCGGGTATCGAGACTCGGCGCCTATCAAGGTCCGACTTAGATAATAGACTGCCTGTTCGTGACCATTATCATCGTCTTGTGCTAATAAAGCACTTATCGAATGGTTCATCGCCTTGATGTAAATCAAGAACGGTTTACCTGATTTTGGTGCAACAAGAACAGGGGGATTCATCAGATATGCCTTGATGTTTTCGAATGCTTTTTGGCAGGCGTCGTCCCAAATAAAAGACACGCCCTTCTTGTTTAGCTTAGAAAATGGTTGGCACTTCCCAGATAGATTTGAGATGAACCTCCGGATATAAGCCAGACGACCTTGCAATCCTCGGAGTTCCCTTAGATTCCTCGGGGGTTGCAATTCATTTATCGCCTTTACCTTGTCTGGGTCGATGTGTATACCCTTCGTGGTGACGACGAATCCAAGGAATTTTCCGCTGGACATTCCGAGGAAGGATTTTGTGGGATTCATCTTCAACTGATGACTCCGCATAAGATCAAACATCGTTCTCAAGTCCTTGATGTGATCTTCTTTGTTGCGGCTCTTTACCACCAAATCATCAACGTAGCATTCCACCGTTTTCCTGAGATGTTTCTGGAAAATCTTAGTCATCGCTCGTTGGTATGTAGCACCTGTATTCTTCAGACCGAACGGCATCACCATGTAGCAGAAGACACCGAGGGGCGTTCTGAATGCTGTATGCTTTTCGTCATCCGGGTGCATCTTGATTTGATTATACCCCGAAAAGCCATCCATGAAGGACATTCTTTCGAACCCGCATGTATTGTCGATAATGACATCCGTGATCGGGAGAGGAAAATCATCTTTTGGACATGCTTCATTCAAATTCCTGAAGTCGATGCAAATCCTGATCTTGCCATTCTTCTTCATGACAGGAACGATGTTGGCTAACCAGTCTGGATGTTGTTCCTCTCGGATGAATCCTGAGTCGATCAACTTCTTAACCTCAGCCTCGATGGCTTCCATGACCTACGGACGAAACCGTCTTTGCTGTTGCTTGACAGGTTTGGCATCCGGCTTGATGTCGAGACGGTGCATTGCCACATTGGGGTCAAGTCCTGGCATGTCTTCATAGTTCCAGGCGAAGACATCAATGTACTCTCTGATCAAGGCAATTAACTCTTCCTTCTCATCTAAGGGGAGACTACCACTGATGAATATGGGCTTTGGATTGGCTTCATCACCCATATTGATCTGGACTACTTCGTCTTCGGTGGGTGGCTCTCTTTGCTCGAACCTATCACCATACTGCATGTTTAAGTGATGAACCCATGGGTCCTCCCACGTTTGCATTTGATCGTCGTCCTCCATTGTAGATGGATCAGCTGTAGTCATGTTCGACATTAAGGTTTTGAACATTTCTCCCAAACTTGTGTCGGAATCCTCAGCTGAAGAGTCTGGCAAGTACCCATCCTTAGCTTTGTTAGCAATTTGATCGATGATTTGCCAACCACATTCGTCGTCTGATGAGACATAGCCTAGACCTCTCTTGTGACGGTAATAATTATCCGGTTTCCCTTTTGGGACATATGCCATTTTGACTGGGACACGGGAACCTCGGTCGAAGTATAAACCTTCTCCGAGTGTAAAGTCGTATCCTTGTTTTTCCATGAGCGTACGCGCTTCCGGACTATACTTTGATAAGTGCAGACCAGATTTGTCATCGTCTTCATCTTCTCTTAGGAAATGATCCGGCAACGGAAGACTTTCTCCTTTACCGTAGATCACTTCTTTTTGTCCTCCTGTTTTGGCAGGAATAATCTGAGTTGTTCCGAAGGAATGCTGGAGGCGTTTCTTCTTACATAAGATGATCGGAGTGGCATACATAAATCGGGATTATTGTATAATCCTTCTATCACATCATCAAGAGACAAGGAGTACTCTAAACCAGGATTTATTTCAATATCGGCAAGTTGCCAGTTACAACCGCCGTCTGACGACTGTTCATCATCGAGATTGATTACAAAGGGTACAATGTCATTCAAAACAAAACCACCATTGTAATCGAATCCGGCTTCGGAATCAGCTTCTTCTTCGCTGTCCGTGCCTTGGATCGATGGTTCCGTGTCGGATTCGTTACCATAAAGGAGAGAATCTGTGAAGTAATTCTCATACCCTTTGAATGGTTGCTTATCCGCGACCACCGTCCTAACTCTTCCATCAGTGCCGACATATTTCAAATACTGATGTAGAGTGGAGGGAACTATAACATTACTATGGATCCAAGGCCGACCCAATAGTAAGTTATAGGATGTCTCAGCATCAATCACGTAGCACGTGACCTCCGTCTTTAAATCGCCCATTTGGCACTTTATCCGGATTTTACCCAAAGGTCTTGACCCGCTGGTGTTGAATCCGTAGATGACTGTGCCTGTAGACGCCAACTTGCTGACTAGAATGCTAAGGCTGTGCATTAGTCGAAGTGGCATAATACTCACAGCGGAACCCGGATCCACTTGGATTCGGTTGACTTCACTGGAGCCAATGTACCCGACGAAGTATAGGGGCCGATCATGATTTGAATTCTTCGTCTGCATGTCCTCTTTGGTGAAGGTGATGCAGGGAAGGTTCTTAGCTGCCACGTTACACTGTTGGGCTAACAATTCTAGCTCCTCAGGTGCTGGCTTGATCCTGGTGAGGAACGCCTCTGAATCGGTCAAGGCCTCTTGTAAGGCTTCTCTAGTTTCCTTGGACAACCGTAGTAGCTCGTACAGCGTTATCCGTGCTGGAATATTAGCCAGCTGAGCCATGATGTCGAAGACGCGCGGATTTTTTGAACTCTCCGGTTTGTCCTTTCCAATCGGACGACTGAAACGAGACTGCTTCGGATTCTGAACCTCTTCGGGCCTCTTTTCTTTCTGTTTGTCAACCGTCTGTCGTCGGGCATCTTCAACCGGTTTAGGAACCGTAACCACCCCCAGCTCTGTGAGAGTCTTGGCTGGCCCTCGTTTTGTTACCCCTTGCTCAGCAAATTGATCGCCAGGGGATAGATATTTGAAGTGGTATTCATTTCCACTCCGGGTCGCAAAGACTTCCTGCTCCTCATCGGAAAGTGGGAAAGCGGGGATTCTTTCGTCATCTTCTCCTGGGATGGCAGAAACTCCGTAACAAGACTTGCCTTTCCCTTTGGACTTCTTCTTGGATGACGATCCGGCCCATTGTTCATCTTCAATCAGGTCGGGGTGCACCCAGAGAATTTCGCCATTTGGGGCTGTGTGAGGCACAAGTCCCTTTTGACGTTGTCTGTGCGGGTCGTCATTCACTGTCTTCATCCCGACTTTGGTAACGCGTTTTGGCTCGAACCAATCTGTAGGTACTGATCCAAAACTGATCGACACCGCGTTTGCTCCCACATTCTTGGCTGGTTTTGGAGTTATGACCCCTACGTCGATCAACGCCTGGATCTTGTCCTTGAGGTGGTAGCAAGACTTTGTTGGGTGGTGGACCGCTCTGTGGTACGCGCAGTACTTCGGGTCCGTCACCTTCGTGGCTCCTTCATGATCCACGATTGCCGGCAACTAGATTTTGTTGTTCTCCAACAGATACTTGAAGATGCCAGGAACTTCATCATCTTTGAAGGAGTAGACTTTGGGAAACCTCGGCTCTGAAGACTTTTGCTTCTGAGACCTTTGCTGCCAATGCGGCTGCGACTGTTGTGGCGCTCTTTGCTGCTGCTGCTGTTGCTGAGGTTGCAATTGAAATGTCTGGTTAGCATCAACAGCATTAACATGAGCTTTACCTTTCCCTTTCTGGTTGAAGTTCTGCTTTGGAGGATTCGTTGCCGGTTGGCCTCTCTCCGCCTTCTTTCTTCTGAGGAATCGCTCCGCTTGCTCTCCTCGAACCTTCAAATCCTTCCAAGTCTTGGATGGTGCTGTGCCCATTGCTTCCAACACGTCCAGTGAAAGGTTGTTGTGGCAGGTCTGGAGGATGAATTCCTCAGTGATCGGGTCCCGGCAATTCATCGCCTTGTTCCGGAACCTCTTGACGAAGGTGTCGACCAACTCCCCGTCTTTTTGCTTCTCATCGAGCAGCGATCCGATAGAGATCTCGGTATCATCGTCGAAGAAATTCGCGAGGAACTTGGTCTCCATGTCGTCCCAGCTGTTTATGCTTCCTGGCTTGAGGCGACGATACCAATCGAAGGCAGCTCCGCGAAGAGTGCCGACGAATGACCGCACCATCAGAGGCTCATTACCAGAGATGACTCCCAAGTGCGATTTGAAATAAATCAAATGCTGAGTAGGTGAACCCATCCCATTAAACGGCGTGAAGTTAATTAGACTGAACTTCGTCGGATATGGGATTGATTCCCACTCTCTTGGGTAGGGACAAGGAATGCCCGTCTTTTTCGTCTCTTGAGCAGAGATCAATGTGTTGATCTTGCTCTCGAGATTTTTAATTTTTAGGCTTTCACCTGTGTCTTCGCTAGCATTCTCGTTACCACCCCCTGGGTTGATGGGAGGGTTGTTAACATTGCGAACCTCATTTGTGTCCTCATCTTCCAGGTTGTTCTGGTTGGGACGACTTGGTTCGCCTTGTTGGTTCCTTAATGCTTGAAGCTGTTGGTCATGCATCTCTCTCATATTCTGCATAGCCATTTGTATTTCGAACCGAAAGGTCTCCTGTTGTTTGGCCATGACATCTTCAAGCATCTTGGCTACTTGCTCCGCGTTTATCATAAACACCTCGCGGGGTTGTCCTTCACTGGACACTGTGTTATCAGACGCCACTGCTGAGCCAGCATCTGATTCTTCATCTCCCGAAGGTACTCTTGTTCGGATTCTACCATACGTCGCGCGAATGATAGCCCCGGATTGTAGACGAGTTACACGTCGGGATATTTCTGGAACCGCCTCGGGGTTATCCTGAGCCGATGTTCCTGTGCTGGTCATATTTGCGGTGACCCTTGAATGCTCACCATCTTCGACCATCTTCCTTCTTCGTTGGAAACGCCTATGCCTTGGTTTTGGCGTTCCATTGCTGAGTCTTTCAAACACAGAGACTCTCTCAGGGACTGCCTTGACGCAGTTGCACTCAGAGAGTACCGCCCGAATGAGCTTCGAACAAGGACATTGCGTTTCGAGCCTTCGAGGGCTCTTCTTTTTGGTTTTACTCGTACCCCCGGCACGATAGTACAGCTCGTCCGTTTGAAGGTCGGAGCAAGCTATCGTGTGTTGGCACGATCTCTCAGGTATAACGTTGTCGTCATCAGATGATAACGTTTCCTTCTGAGGAATAATTGTCTTCTTCGGACCATCCAGAGTCACACGCCTCGAAACACGCCTTTGTGGGTATGAATCTTCAGCGGGCTCTTGCACTTCGATGCGCAAAGTTGTGCGCTTGGGTGCCGCGGTTTTCTCCAAGTGTTGAGGGTTGCGGTGACCCCCAGCGTGTTGCATTGGTTGGGATTTCTTCATTGGTCCCAAGCGTTCCTGAACTGGAGCTTTACCTCGTTCCTTCAGAAGTGGGCCGAGGCGCTCCAAAACAGACTTTCTCTTCTGGGATGATCCTGCGGGATCTCCCTGAGCAGTTGCAGAAATTACCGGCTGTTCAGATTGACTTGCCGGAGTTTGAATTTTCGGAGGCTGCGGTTGTCGCTCCTTGGTCTGAATTGTTGCTTCAGACTTTGGCCTCCAAACCTTGCGAGTTGGTGGCGGCTTTTTGACCACCTCCTTCTGCAGCTTCCGACGGGCTTCTTCGGCTTTGGCCCGTGCTTGCGCCGACAACGCGCGCCGTTTGCGGATGCGCTCCTCCAACGTCGAGCGATTCCGTTTGACACGGACCCACTCCATTGTTGATGGTTTGGAGGAACCACCCTTCACTTGCTGTTGAGGCTGTTTGCCTCGTTTGTTCTTCAGATCCGCATGGTAGCGGACCCCGTCAACGGACTCCATAGCCTTGGCGAATTGCTTCGCGAGGCGTTGACGCTGCCTCTGGCGGGCTCTCTTGGAGAGAGTCACCACACCTTCAATGGCGGATTTGACCTTCTTTGAGGTCGGTAGGGCCTCACTCAACGCAGCTTCGGCGTCGATTGGGGTGAGGTCGTCGTTGGTGGCTTCAACTTCATCACACCAACGGACTTTTCTCCTGGAGGAGAACTTCTGGAACTTCTTGGACTTGGGGGAGGAGGTAGATCCGGACGAGGACACGTACTCCTCGTATTTCTGCTGGTCGAATTCATACTCGACCTCCTCCACGACCGGGATCGAGATCCGCGGCTGCGACCCTCCGATCTCGGCAGCGAGATCGGCGGCTCCCACTGTGGTCGCCAGATTGTTCGCGTGGAAAATTGTGTTCTTCTTCATAGATGATTTCATTATAACTTTGATAACAACTTTATGCGTTTACAAAGATCCGGTTTTTTTATAAGAGCCGGTTACAATGAAAATCAAAATAAAGAAATAAAAATTACAATTCTCTCTGAACAAATCACGAGTTTCCTGTTTTATGATCCCTCGCTTGCGTGGATTGTTTGCCTGTACCGGGGTTGATTACCGTGGACCACCGCGCAATCTCGATCCGAACAGATCTACGTGGTATAACGGGTATTATCCCACCAAGGAGATAATAACCGGGAGGGATCGTTTCACCAAGGAAACGCTCGCTCAAATCTCGGGATCTAAGAACCAAGCTTAGATCCGGAGTAGAATGACGTAGATCTGAGTATCCAAGTCTTCAAGCCTTCACAATTCCGAGTTGAGGTCGCAATCCGGCAGAGTTTTGGCTCTTCAGAAGTTTCAGAAAAAGTCCTCTCAAATGAACAACCACCCCCCTATTTATAGCCTCTCTTCACTGTGCATTCGTGCACAAGAGAGAGGGGGGGGGGGGAGTCGGGCCACCTCAGGGTAGCTCGGCTCATGCCGAGCCACCCTGAGGTGGCTCGGCTGCCGAGCCACCCCAGGGTGGCTCGGTTTAGGCCGAGTCCCCGGGTGTGTTCCGTTTTGTCGTTTTCCGGTGTTTTCCGTCTTTCGGTTCTTCATTTGATTTGTCCGGACTTTGATTTGATAGCCCAGGTCTTTATTTGGCAGTATTCCCGCCTCGGTGTTTGAGTTCAAGTCCGTTTTGTTGTTGGACGACTCGTTAACTTTCCGAACCGTTGGTTTGGTTCCACACGCGAACGTATTCCGTTGCTTGCGTGCCTCATTGCTTCGTCGCTCGAACATCCGTTGATTTGTCGAATCATCGTGCCGAGCCATGTTAAGGGACCTATAGGCAATTTTATACACCTACACTAGTGAATGGTCAGAAAAGCTAGGGAGTAAGTATTCCACTTGACTAAAATTATGCTCATGTAACCATGTATCATTCACCAAAGATCTATCTAATTTACTCCACACTCTTGAGCTAGAGTCTTGCTTGTTATTCCAAGTGTAAAAACACCCAATAATCTTGAGGTGATTAAGATGACAATCACTTATGAAATCCCGAGGTCCTTCATGTCACCCTCTGATAATATAGAACCGCCAACTTTTTCATCATTTTTTACCATTGCATGGAAATCACCACTGATAAGCCAACGTATATCACTAATAGCTTGTTGAATCTGTTTTAATTCTGACCATAGCTCCCTCCTGGCTTCTGACTGATTATACCCATATATTGTAGAAATTACACTGTTAATCCTCCCATCCAGAGACTTGACAGAGCAAGTGATATGTTGAGCAGAATGTTTCACAATTTGAATATCCAGAAGATTTAGATCCCATAAGATTATAATTATGGCTTTTCCAGAAGTTCTTACATTTGACTCCCATCTCCAATTATTTGCAACTTTCTTGGAAATTATTGGCAACGTATTATCTTTAATCTTTATTTCAAGCAAACTTATGAAAGAGAGATGATATTGAGAAATATGGTGCTTCACCAAGTGTTGTTTAGAGGATTTATTTAATCCTCTAACATTCTAAAAAGACCAATTCATAGTTTTCTCACTCCCCCTCTTTCAATAGTAGAGGGATCATGATCATGTTCCAAGCTATTGAGGTGTGCATTTCCTAGAGAGAAACCTCTCCTAACTTTGCTACTTTGTACTTGTGTCCAAGAATTAACATCTTGTAGAAGGCCTTTGTTGCTAGCATCAACATTACCAGAAACCAAATTTTGGACATGCACCACATGCACAGGGTTGCTTTCAGAATTACTGTGGGAACCAACAGCCTTTAAGCTCATCTTATATCTTCATTCAATACAGGGTTGAAAACATACAATTCATTCATATTTCCCAAGACCTGTTTAGATACATTCCCATAAATTTCAAGAGCTTCAGGTACAGGAATGTGCACAACATTCTCAGGCTTATGAACTTGCACATCAGGTTTGACATGCACAGGTCTATGTTCCCTTAAATTTCTAGAGTTTAGAGGAGTGGATACTTGCATATTTCCCTAAACACAGGTTCCAGAAACACCTTGCGTTTCCTGACTACCTACAAAACCATTCTGAGCAATAACAGCTTCAGGTACAGGAAAGTGCACATGAACCTGTACATCAGGTTTGTGTAGAGCATGCACCAGAATATGTTCCCTTAAATTTCTAGAGTTCAAAGGACTGGATACTTGCATATTTCCCTGAACATAGTTTCCAGAAACACCCTACATATCCTGACTACCTGAATTACCATTCTGTGCAATTTGTTTTGGCATCCATCTTTGAGTCCTAGGGAATCTTCTACCAAACATTGTGTCATTACCTACGATCTTACAACTTTCACACCATTTTGGTTTCAATTCATAAATCATATTTTTCTTAATCATCACACCATTAGGGCCTTGTATTGAGATTTGATCTGGAAGTGGAGAGGACATATGCACTTCAACAAGAACCATTGTATATGCTAACCTCTGTCTGTTTGTTGTGAGCTTGTCTATTGCTATAGGTCGGCCAATGAGACTAGCAATTTTACTAAGATTTTTTGAATTCCATAAATTGAGCCTAAGAGCTGGAAATTGAATCCACATTGGATAGATATAACCATTTATTTTCTCAATTTCATCTCCACTTGACCATGTCTTTAATAGAAGAGACCTAGATCCAAAGAACCATGGACCATTAACAAGAATATCATTCATTTCACCCTTATTTTTGAAATTGAACAAGAAGATTCCCGGCTTAAGAATGCAAATCTCAGGAATAACTCATCGAGCCCAAACCTTATGAATAAAATTTTCCATGGCTTTAAACTTGACATTTAAGCCCAAAACTTGACCAATTAGAGAGAATTTCCACATTGAATTACCTTCATTCCATTCCTCCTCATCAAAAATCACATCATCTTTAGATGCAAGGGAAACAAAATTTAAACTCATGCTTGTTCCAGATCTCCTATTGTCTGTAAAAAGACTAGCCCAACTCTTCTCAACCTTAGTTGGATTTTGGCGTTCGATCTTGGATTCCATTTGAGGGACATCAGATTTACCTAAATTTGATATTACAGGTTGCAATACCAAATTCTCCATGGGAGAGCCACTAGCAGGTTCTTGATTAGCAATTCTAGTATTGTCTCCATTCAAATCCAAATCAAGAATAGTAACAGAATCAAGATCAGTTTTTGAATCAAGATTCCTATCAGATTTCAGTTCTTGATATCGAGGCGAAAGATTAATCACAGATTCAACCTCATCAGCCCAAGAACTTTTAGCAGAGTTACTAGCAACAGGACTGAAAGACTTACCAAAAAGTTGACGAGATTGAAATCCAAGCTATCTAGGGGAGAAAGGAGCTGGATCAGGTGTTGAATTCAACAAATCCTATAGCAGAACCTTCTTTTTTTTCTCCTTTTGGACCTGTAGACCCCATCAGACCCGATGCAAATTTTTCATCATCTTCAAAGAAAACAATATTAGTAGGATTCACGAGAGAAGATGTGCTTGGATTTGAAGCTCGCAATCTGATTTCTAGAAATTTTTCCCCATTTCCCCCCTTTTTTTGCCATCTCAAAAAACTCGGCGGGGGTGCACGTTAACAGGAGAAAATCACCTGCTAACCCGCGCCTTCAGACAATCACGCCCAATACCTATGATCTTATATGGGCAGAGTTTATCAGAAGAGTTTCCACATCAAAGATTTGTGAACACGTGAAAGGATAATGGCCAGCAGGACACATGGAGGCCACAAAGTTGAGCAAACAACAACTACGTGAAGAATTCATGTGAAGTGAGCTTGTGAACAGCTACAACCGCATGAAAGGAAGAGTTGTGTGGGGACCACAAAGCGCGTGAGCAGAAAGGAAACCGCGTGGGAGGGTGCTGAATCCAGTGGACAAAAGAAGAGGCTCGGATTTTGCATCACTTTAACCGCTAGGCTATAAATAGGAACGCCTAGGGTTTTGTGCGTTTGGTGCAAGTGCAGGAGGTTGAGGGCTTGGAAAAGTCGGCTGTAGTAGTAAAGGAGAAGTACATGCGCTGTGCAATTGAGGTGCGTAGGCAGAGGCTTGGACCGCGTGCAAAAGGCTGTTGTGGATTTTCTTGGGCTTCGTGCAGAGGAGAAAAATCCTATTTGGTGGCTGTTTTGTGAGAGATTAGAGAGTTAGTTTGAGGGTTTATTTTGTGAGATTGTAAACCTATTGTATTTTCTCTCTAATAGTAGATCCCCTCCTTGCCCCGTGGACGTAGGCAGTTTGCTGAACCACGTAAAATTGGTTGTTTGAGTTTGTGGCCATTGTAATAGTTTTTAGGATCCCTCGACAGGTCAGTCCTAGAACTGATGAGAGTAAGCGCCGATATCTCACTTTGTTGAGATATCCGCTTTAGATTCTTGTTTCCTTGGTGAGATGGGAATTCTTATTGATCTTTCTCTCTTATTGTACACCAGAAACTCTACCGAAATTTCCGCTGCGGACAACAAGTGGTATCAGAGCTCGGGTTATGCTTGGGCTATTTGGAGGAGTAGATCAATTTGGAGGCTCGTCTAGGGCTTCGTTTGGTGATAAAGGTGGGATCTTTTGGTAAAGACTCTATCTTTTCAGTTTTGGATCTATTCTTTGTTCGTTGGTGCGTAAGATGTCAGGGAAAGAAGGTGCTTCGGGTGTCGAGGGTAGTGTTTCTGGCGCGAAGACCATTTAGAGTTTGAATATCCACTCTATGAAGATAGATGTGGAGAAATTTAATGGCACAAACAACTTTGGATTATGGAGATGCGAGGTTTTGGATGCGCTGAACGCGTAGAATCTGGAGGATACATTAGAGTTAGATGGCAAGCCAGATGAGATTGAAGAGAAGGTTTGGAAGAAGATGAATCGAACGGCGTGTGGTGTGATTAGATATTGTTTGACTCAAGATCTAAAATATGATGTGATGAATGAGACTTCTGCAAAGAAGATTTAGGAGATTCTCGAAAGCAAGTATCTGACAAAGAGTGTTGAGAACCGCTTGCATTTGAAGAGGAGACTTTATCGTTTCCAGTTGAAGAAGGGAACCTCTATTAGAGATCACATGAACACCTACACAAAGCTTCTTGCGGATTTGGCAAACGTGGATGTCATGATTGAAGATGAGGACAAGGCGTTGCTGTTGTTGAGTTCTTTGCCCGACGAGGAATATGAGACCTTCGTCCTTACTCTGATTAATAGGAAGGCATCTCTTTTGTATAGTGAGGTCACTGCTGCACTGGTAAATTATCAGCTTCAGAAGTAGGATAAGGAGAATTCGACTGAGTCGGTAGCAGAGGCGTTGGTCGCAAGAGGGAAGGGTCCAAACCGAAAGAATTAGAAGTCATAGTCTAGAGTAGGAAAAGATCAGTGTGCTTGGTGCAAGGAGACTGGTCATTGGAAGAAAGACTGCCCAAAGCTCGATGAATGGATGAAGAATAAGCAGAAGGGAAAAGGGAAGCAACCATCATCAGAAGCAAACATAGTATCGGATGGTAATAACTCTGACTCTTCTATTTATTCGCTTTCTATCAGTCCGACAGATAGGTATTCGGAGGAATCTGAATAGATGTTGGATAGTGGTGCGACCTATCATGTGTGTCCTAGAAGGGAATAGTTCTCCAGTTTTGAGAAGCTGGTGGATAGTGGTGTGGTATACATGGCTGATAACCGTGCATGCTAGATCCTTAGGATAGGAAGAATTCGCATAAAAATGTTTGACGGGACTGTTAGGGAGTTAAATGATGTGAGGTATGTTCCTTCTTTGAGAAAGAACTTGATCTCGAGTGGAGCTTTGGTTGGAGAGGGTCTGAAGGTTCGTGTTGAGGATATGGTTCTCGAGATCGTGGAAGACTCTCGGATTGTGATGAAGGGCATCAGGAGGAATAACCTGTATTATTTGACTGGAGGTATAGTGACAGGTGGAGAGCTGACAACTTCTGTTGATTCGACTAGACTGCAGCATTTGGGGCTTAGCCATTCTAGTATTGATTCCTCGCATAGATTGAAAGAGGGTGCGAAGACCTACAGTTTGAAGTCCAGTGAACATGTTGATGTGAGCAAGAAGACCAAGGTGAAGTGTTGCACCTCTATTCACCGTGCTAAGGGTCGTTCTAGAGGAGTTCACGTGGACGTTTGGGGGCCTTCCAAGGGGGCATCATTGGGAGGTAATAGGCGTTTAGTTTCCTTTGTTGGTGACTGTTCTAGGCGTGTTTGGGTTGCAACCAAATCCCCATTGGAGAAAGTTCTAGTAGTCTCTAACAGTTTGAAGAAGTGTAAGATGGACAGAAAGGTGAATGTACTTTATTCTGACGGGAGGTACAAGATGGACCTATTTCTGTATTGGAGCCGAGCTCACGGCATTTCGAGACACTTTGTTGGAAAGGAAATCTTGGGGCAACTAGATAGGGTGACAAATTTAGAGAACCGTGCCTTGCTGGAGGAGGATCGGTGTTTGTTGTCAAGCAATGGTTTGCAGAAAAGTTTCTGGACTGAGGCTTCGACATATTTGAGTCATCCTATTGAAGAGTTGTCAACTGCTGTGATTGGAGGTAAAACTCAATTGGGTGTTAGGTCTGGTAGTGTCACTTCGGTTGAGGCTTCGATGAGGAAGCTGTTTATTGGAAATTTTTTAACAAAAAGAATAGTAAAAAGAATTGTATTTGATTTATTCTCTCTAACTGCTTAGAAAAAGAATATTTACAACTCTCTCAACTCTCGATTACAATTTGAATTCTGGGGTACAAAAGAGAAGAAAATAAATTTGATTTTCTCCTTTGTTTAA
>BQKN01000950.1:584310-595814 GCA_022839385.1 Asparagus kiusianus
CCCCCCCACCGACCCCCCTCCCGAGCCCTCCCCCCCCCCCTTGGCAGCCCCCTTCCCCCTTTCCGTAATTTTCCAGCAGGCCAATCGTGACCATCGGCGTGTCCGTTGTTTCATCTGCTTAAAAGGTATGATTTTTCTACTAAGCTTTAGAATTTTTAATTTTATTATTATTTATTATTAAATTTAGTTTAAAAACCCTAATTTATGATAAAAATAAACAAATTCAATTCTGAAAACCCTAACTCGACTACATGTTAATTTATTTGAACAACACTAGTAATCATATTTTTTTAAAACACTTATAAACCCTAACTCATTTAAGTTTCATTCGTGCTATAAGCAGGTGTGATTATTTAAGTTTGTGATGTGAAAATATGTGAAATAAATTTTTTTTTAAAAAAATAGAGTGATATACAATACATTATAAATTTTTATAATGTGTTATAATCCAAAAAAAATAACGTTATCCCTAGACTTCCGTCCAATAATGACATCCAATTATTTGGACTTATAATATATGATATACGACTCAGATTTGGGTAGGAGACGAAGTTTCTCCCGAAAATAAGCGTTTATTTTATATTATACGAATAAAAAATTGGTACTAAAATTCGTAATTATTGGATCTGTCCTTCTCAGACGGGTTAGGAATATAGTAGTGCATACATCCAACTTTATATATTTTGTATATTTTTATTCTTAAATGTTTTGGCAGCACGTATTCGTTGTTCTCCATGTACAATAAACATATGTTGTTCTGTGTTTCGGGTTATTGATGATACACATAATAACATCCGTACAGTGTACAGGGAGAACAGCGGGTAGGTGCTGCCAAAATTTTCAAGAAATAAAAATATACAAAGTATATGAAGTTGGATGTAAGCACTACTATATTTTTAATGGATAGAAGCATTCCTATGACAGCCGCTAGATTAGTGTAATTAGTTTCTACGTACGTTTTATATATATTTTATGTAGATAAATATTCATATTGTTAAATGATATATGAACGTATGTTTGATGTGTGTTGAATGTATAAGAGTCATGGATGTATTAGTAGTTGTGAGAGCATCTCCAACAGCTTCCTCATTTCCCACTTTTGGAGAATTTAGTTAGGTTTTTGGTCCAACAGATTCCCCATCTCATTCCCCAAAATAGGGATGGAGGAGAAAAAATGGGAAAGCTTCCCCAAATCTGCAGCATTCTCCAAATTTTTGGAGGAAAAGAGGGATTCTTCAAAATGAGAAAGCTGTTGGAGTTGGTGTAAAAATTAGTTGGAGAATATGACTTTTGCTTCCCCATTTTAGAGAAAATTTTGGTGAAGCTGTTGGAGATGCCCTGAGACTAATCGTATTTAATAAAAATATATAATTTACATATGATAATAATTCCTGACAAATCAGATATCCCACGGTATCATAGATTTCGTGACACACGATACAAGGAGGAATGTGAAGCCTTCATGCGTTATGCGAAAATGAATCCGAGAAATTTAAGAAGCGGTGCTATGTATTGTCCTTGTTGTAGGTGTAGGAATTTGAAGCTGCTGAATAGAAATGATATACGGATTCACCTAATGAAATCAGGTTTTGATAAAAAAAATATAAATATTGGAACTGGCATGGGGAAGGTATCACTGAAGATGATGATCCAAATATGCGTGTTGGTACGTCCGGTGGCCAACGAATAGATGACACAGAAAAATATAAAATGGACTCTCAATCTACAAAGGCATGCGTTAGAGTATAAAAATATAAATCTCAACTCTCAAAACAACTTCAGAGTTTTATTCTAATTGTTAGGGATCTTTAAGAACTTTATTGTATTTTTACTACAACCTTCCATGCATTTTTCACATGCTATCTGAGTATCTGGTATGGAAGGGAGGGAAAATGAAGAATGCCTTCAAGTATTATCTTGGGCCTTAGCGTTGACAAAGGAAGCACTTTTCATGATACTATTACCGTCTTGTTTTAAATTTTGTAATAGGATTAAATTTTGAAGTTTTTGTGAGAAAAAGGGAAATATTATTATAATTTATAGTAAGCTCGTTTAGTGCACATGCCAAGATTTCCGCTTTTGTGATACCGTTAGAATTGTCAAAATACCATTTAATTAATCATTCAATATTACCATTACTCTAGTATCATAATTATTCTCAGAGCATTGTTTTCGTATTGCATATTACTGATCATATCATCTACATGATTCTCGTCATACTATTCTATATTCGACAATTCTTCTAATGGAAAACGTTTTTGCCAATTTTAGAACAAATGATCTAGCTCTTTTAATTTGCAATATTAAACGTTCAAGTTACTCTCAATATTATTCTGAAAAAAAAAATATGGGAGGAGTAAGAGGTTGGTTCAAACGCACAATGCGCATCAACATGAATATTTCATGTTGATAGTAATAATGATGATAACTTTTTGTTAGGTCATAGCGTGAAGATATGGTAATAGGATGAGATGTATAAACATGACATCACTATTAATTGATAGGCTGAGATGCGTACGCGTATACGTTGGATTAGCTAGCGTGTGGGCTGATTAGATGCCAACTCACACTGGGTCCATTTCCGACGGCAAGCGAAAGCAGGTGCCTTTCACAAAACATTGTGCTTCAGTTCTTTCTTACTAATTCGTAAGGGTTTTTCCCAGAAACAACAAGAAGCTAGTCTGCGAAGCATCTAAATTTTATATTGTTTTCCAAGAATTAAGTTCTTAAGTTTTTATTTTTGACAAAGAAAGTCCTTACTTTTTACCCCTCGTTTTAAAGAAGCTCTTAGTTTTCTCTTTTTGACGACTAAGACCCTAAGTTTTATCCCTCTTTTCTAAGAAGTCTCCTCCTTTCTTTTTCTAACCAAAAAAAAAATCCTTAAACTAAGGCTTAATTGCATTTAATTATTCTATAATTCCCCCTACTTTGCACTTATACAACACACTTGTTTTTGGTAACACTTATGTACCCTAAAGTCTAAGAAATGTGTATTTTAATAAAAAAATTGCACTTAAATATCATTAGTTATGCAAACTTGAGAGTATTTTAGTTGCAAGTTTTATAAATTTTTGGAAATTAAGTGTTTGTTTTAAAAAATTTACGGTATTTAATTAGCAAGTTTTAAAAAACTTTGAAGTATGTAAGTGCTGCCCCAAAAGCACGTTAGGATATATGTGTGAAAGTTCTAAAAACTTAGGATATATAAGTGCGGCAGAAAATAAGTGAGGGTATGTAAGTGCAACGTAGGGGAAACTATATGATATTTAAGTGAAATTAAACCCTTTAACTAATAAGACGACTTGAGGGCTTCTTAGAAAAAAAAACTTAAGGAATTTATTAAAAGAAAAAAAAATAAGGGCTCATTACAAGAGAGGAGTAAAAATTAAGCGCTTCTTTGTCAAAAAGAGAAAGCTGAGGGCTTCTTAAAGAAATTGTAAAACTTAGGGTCTGCTTAGACTATCTTCTCTAGAATCCACCTTTAAAATATGATCATTCTATAAAAAACATCTTTGATTTTCAATATATACATAAACCATCTTAATTTAAAGAGTTTCTTGTTGCAATCAATCATCTGGGTCCAATTTTAAGTTTATTTATTTTTGGTAATTGATCCCATCTAACTAGCTTTAAGGATTGTCTCTCTAATATACTTGGTATCTGACAACTAATTATTACAGCAAAATTGAAAATTTTAACTTAAAAGTGAGTCTAGGTGATTAATTGCAACAAATTTAATGATGGTTTATGTATAAATTGACAATCAAAAGTGTTTTCTATAAAACAATCCTATTTTAAAGTTGATTTTTAGAGGGAAAAAAATCTTATTTCTTATCCTAGGCGCTCCCTACTTGAACCATACAACAATACTAAAACGAAATGCATTTTCAACCTATGCGAGGGGAGAACAGAGAAAGAATACTTTCCGTTTATTTGTTCTCTTCATGCTCTTATTCACAAAATTATCGTGAACTATTGGGTGTTTTTATAATAAAAAACACAAATTATTTTTACTAGAAAAAACTGTGGTAGTAATAAAAAAAAGTACTATCACATAGGGTCTATCTGAAAAACTTCAAAACTAGAATCAGGACTGCATTTTGGGAAGAAATATGGTTGGGAGAAACCGAGCCAGCTCTTGCCTAATTGTCCCCAAGTCTTAAAAAAACCATTGAAACTGATTCTATATTGATCCATTTTTCCCTAGATCAAAAGATTCAAAACAAAATCAGTTTAACCCAAAACTCCTAGTTTTGAAGAGTTTGTTAAAAGGAGTCATAGAGTCAAAAACTATTTATGAATTAAATATCATAAACCTTGTTTATATTACAAAACTATCATGATTTTTCATTTAAGATCAATAAACTATCATTACTTTTCTTGTTTATATTACAAAACTATCATGATTTTTCATTTAAGATCAATAAACTATCATTACTTTTATTACTATCAGATAAATACATGAATGTCAGCTATTATTGTTAAAGTATCGGCTAAATTACTAGTTGATATATTTGTTGGATTTAATTACCATGTTAGTATACTTAGTATCTCCGGCAATAACAAGATATTTAAAGTGGGAATTAGTGACAATAATGCATAAATTTTTAGCTGGAGTAAACTTTCTAGCGGCTTCACGTTACATGACGAATCATGAGTATAGCATGACTTCTTACAGGCTGACATGGCAGAGATAGATTCATCCAGTTGATATAAGAATTTTTTTCCTTCAAATTAGGGCTCAAAAAGGTTTGGGGCCAAGTGTTTAGTCCCACAGCTTATATCTCGCAAACGGGCCTACAAGTCTGAGGTGTGAGATATAGTATCAGAGTAGTTTGCTAGATAGAAGCGTAAAGCTAAGTGTTATGTGGAACGAAGTACTACAATATGTGAGCACGGTGTGAGCCACTTCTAGAGTTCACATCGCATAGCATTGATACTAGAATGTGTCAATTATCATGTCGTAATGAGGAGCATCGCTTATGTAAGTTGGGGTGATTGTGAGATCCCCGATTAGTCCCGCATTGGGAAATGAGTGAAAAGTTAAAGTGGCTTAAATATGTAAGTCCAAGACTCAAGTGTAACATCGGCTAGTCGATTATTGTAGTGGATTGATCCAAACAACACGTTACACTCAGTTGGTCCCATAGCTTGCGTCGCGCCAAAGGGCCCGCATGTCTGGAGCGTGAAAGACTATTTTCGAATTGAGACTTATTCTCTTCCTTAGGGTTTAAAATTGGGTGTTCACCACTAAAATCAGATATGGATTACTCGAGCTCAAGCCCCTATTTCAATGAAGAACACTCAATTATAACCTGAAGGAGGGGAATAAAAATCCAATTTCAAAACTCTATTTCGAGCCCTAATTTAAAGTGAAGAAAATTCCTTTTTCAACTAAATGAACGAGACCAACTAGTTATGTCATGCAGCCCAAAAAAGCCACATCAAACTCACATGATTCGTCATGTGACATAAAGTCGCTGAAAAATTTATCAGCCACAATTTATGCCTTACTGGTATTGTCACCAATCCCCACTTTAAATTTCTTTTTGTTAGTGGAAACACAAAATATACCACTATTTGTAATTGCATTTAACCTAAAACTATCATATAAGCTTTCTGATAGTACATGATATGTTTTTGCTGATGAATATTTATGATATTTTTCTTTAGTAAAAATAGTTTATACTAATTTTGAACAAAAAACCGCCAATAGTCCATGATAATTTCATTAAGAAAATACCCTAATTTATATCCTACTTGTCCCATCTAATTTGAACTCACAGCTTAACAGCATAAGGTGGACATGAGAAGACCAACAACATGAGTAGGTAGTCTGAGGTTGGTGCTAGTTGACATCATATTGGTGCCCTATCAACATTGTCGGTTGCATTCATGTGCTCCAATAATATTGGGAGCTAGCTGTTGGATTTAATCTAATAAATCTAATTGTGGACACATATGATTAATCATTGTGTATTGCTATCGTTTCAGGATAACCCACTAAAGTGATCAATTAAGTTGGGTTAATGGGTATTTAAATACGTCATGGGGTTATATGTGCAGATACCAGGTTGTAATTGTAATTTGTTGAGGGGCCAAATTGCAAAAGTACAACATCTATAAATAAGGGGTTATGGTCCCTAACCTAGGGTTACACTTTTTCTCTAAATCTCTTCACCCCCATCTACAAGAGATATTCGGCTATAGAGGAAAACCCTAAGGTTAGAAGATCCAAAAAACCAAATCAAGTTTCTACTATGGATTCAGGTATAAGCTTCCGCTCTTTTGATTATTGTTTAATCTCTTTGAATTAATCATGGCTATATGGTTTTAAGATCTCAAGTTTTAGATCTAACAAGTGGTTTCAGAGCCATCTTTGATTTGTTCTTAGAGATTAAGATTAAAATTGGGTTTTTTGATCTTAAAAATCTTTATTTTTGATTGAGATCCGTTCTCGGATGAACAGTATTTTGTTCGGATGAACAGTGTTTTGAAAATTTTCGGATGAACAGTGTTTTGAAAATTTTCGGATGAACAGTAACTGGAAAATCGCCTGTGAACAGTAACTTTTGGGAATTTTTTGGATTTTTCTTTGATTTTTCCTTCATTTTTTTCCGATTCTGGATCGGTTTTGAAAATAAAAATCAAAGTTTTTGTGTTTGTCGGCGGCGGTTTCAGTTTGAAACCCTAAGGGTTCGTGGCGAAAATTAAGGAGGTGATTACCTCAAACGAACTTCGCGTTCGTTCAATTTTAACCGAGCTTCGCGCTCAACGAACCTCGCGTTCGTTCTAAGGTGAACCTCGCGTTCAACTCAGGTGAGCGTCAAGCTCAATTTTAACGAACCTCGCGTTCGTTCTAAGGTGAACCTCGCGTTCAACTCAGGTGAGCGTCAAGCTCGATTTTTTAACGAACCTCGCGTTCGTGCTTCGGACGAACCTCGCGTTCGTGCTTCGGACGAACCTCGCGTTCGTGCTTCAGACGAACCTCGCGTTCGTACTTCAGCCGAACCTCGCGTTCGAACTTCAGCCGAACCTCGCGTTCGAACTTCAGCCGAACCTCGCGTTCGAACTTCAGCCGAACCTCGCGTTCGAACTTCAGTCGAACATTGCGTTCAGTGAACCTCGCGTTCAAATTTTAAACGAACCTCGCGTTCGTTCTCAAAACGAACCTCGCGTTTGTTCTGTACTCATATTTTAACGAACCTCGCGTTCGTTCCTAAGTTGAACCATGCGTTCATTTTCAGACGAACCTCGCGTTCGTGCTTAAGTGAGTCTCGTACTCAAATACAGTCGAACCTCGCGTTCGAATTCAAGCGAACTTCGTGTTCACTATGGTTAAGCCTCAGTTTATTCATGGGTCCACTATGGTATACTTAATTTATTAAGTTATGGGTCCTAATTAAGCTGTGAGACCCCAATTAAGTTCAGTTGATTTAAATTAAAATTTTTAATTTAAATCTAATTCGGTTTTTTAATCAATTTTTTAATTCAAATATTATGACACTAAGGTATTAATGTTGTCTCTCACTCCAAGTAATTAATTGAAACAAGAAGTTGCCAAAGTAACCTCTCTTGTGTAGATTGTTCATGAGGAATGTGAGATGTTTGTGTGTATGCTTTCGTGTAAATATTTAATCGGCCCAAAGGAAGGTTAATATTTATTTAGACTGTATACACATCTGCGATGATAAGCGTGTGACAATTATAAGGTTTACATGTGAATAATGATTCGATCCAAAGATAGTTTCATTATTTGACGTGAGTTATTGTCAATGTTTGATCATTGCAACAAGATATCACTTACAAGTTAATATTACTGTCCAAAGACTTGATATTAATGTTGTGCCGGTATCTTGGATGGGGATTATCATTATTTGAATTTTATTGATTATGGTTATTGATGTGAGCATCTTTTGTTTTATTTCAGCTAATGCATCTGCTGCAACAATTTCTGCTAACATCAACTCAATTCCCATGCTAAATGGGTCAAACTTCAAGGTTTGGAAAGAGAACATATTAATTGTTCTTGGCTGCATGGATCTTGACTATGCATTAAGAACTGAACAACCCCAACCTCTCAATGCGGATAGCACTCCTGATGCAAAGAAGGAGCATGAGAAGTGGGAGCGTTCAAATCGCATGAGTCTTATGATCATTAAGCGCGGCGTTCCGGAAGCCTTCAGAGGCATAGAATCCGAAGGGATTACTAAGGCTAAAGATTTCCTTGCCGAAATTAAAAAGCGTTTTGCGAAAAACGATAAGGTAGAAACAAGCACGCTTTTAGCCCGCTTGATTTCGATGAAGTATAAGGGCAAAGGAAATATAAGGGAGTACATTATGGAAATGTCTCATATTGCTTCAAAATTTAAGGCACTTAAACTCGATCTTTGTGATGAGTTATTAGTGCATCTGGTTCTGTTGTCTCTTCCTGCACAGTTTAATCAATTTAAGGTCAGTTATAACTGTCAAAAGGAGAAATGGACTCTAAATGAGCTCATTTCATACTGTGTGCAAGAAGAAGACAGGTTAAAGCAAGATAAGACAGAAAGTGCTCATTTGGCCTATGCCTCTAAGGATAAGGGCAAGAAAAGGAAGAATGATAAGGAAGCTGCTAAGGGTCCAGTTGAGAAGAAACAACATAAGGATAATCAGGGTTGTTTCTTCTGTAAGAAACCTGGACATATGAAGAAGGACTGTACAAAATATCACGCTTGGCGTGATAATAAGGGTACGTTCCTTTCTTTGGTCTGTTCTGAGGTTAATTTAGCTTCAGTACCTAGAAACACTTGGTGGTTAGACTCTAGTGCTACTACTCACATAAGTGGTTCTATGCAGGGTTGTCTGAGCTACCGAAAGCCAAGTGATGTTGAAAGACACATCTTTGTGGGCGACGGTCAGTCAGTAGATGTGGAAGCAATTGGGCTTTTTTAGGTTGCTATTAGGAACTGGTTCTTATTTGGATTTAAAAGATACTTTTGTAGTACCGTCTTTTAGACGGAATTTGATTTCAGTTTCTGTATTGGACAAATCAGGTTATTCTTGTTCATTTGGAAACAATCAATTCAGTTTATCTTTTAATTCAAATGTTGTGGGAACCGGTTATTTAAGTACTTATGACAACCTATATTTGCTTGATACAATTGCTTCCTATAATGAAACTTTGCATGCGGAATCGCGTGGTACTAAGCGTAAATTAAATAAGGAAAATTCGGCGTCATTATGGCATAAACGCTTGGGTCATATCTCAAAAGGTAGAGTTGAGCGTCTTGTGTCTGATGGCATTTTGGATTCTCTTGATTTTTCGGACTTCGACATATGTGTTGAATGTATCAAGGGAAAACAGACCAAAGTGAAGAGATTAGGTGCCAACAGATCTTCGGATGTCTTAGAATTGATACATACAGATATTTGTGGGCCATTCCCTACAGAATCCTGGAATGGTCAACAATATTTTATATCATTCATAGACGATTACTCACGTTATGGGCACCTATATCTCATTCATGAAAAATCTGAGTCTCTGGACATGTTCAAAACCTATAAAGCTGAAGTTGAGAATCAACTCAACCGAAGAATTAAAACCGTTAGATCTGATCGTGGTGGTGAGTACTACGGCAGATATGATAGTTCAGGTGAACAACGTCCAGGACCATTTGCTAGATACCTAGAGGAATGCGGTATCGTCCCACAGTACACCATGCCGGGTTCACCTAGCATGAATGGTGTAGCTGAAAGACGAAACAGGACTCTTAAGGATATGGTAAGAAGTATGATTGCTCATTCTTCTTTACCAGAGTCACTCTGGGGAGAAGCACTTAAGACAGCAGCTTACATTCTGAATAGAGTACCAAGTAAAGCAGTTGCTAAAACACCTTATGAGCTTTGGACTGGTCGAAAGCCCAGTTTAAAGCATTTACATATTTGGGGATGTCCAGCTGAGGCAAGGCCTTATAGGCCAAATGAAAAGAAATTAGACTCCAAAACAGTTAGCAGCTACTTTATTGGATACTCTGAACGCTCTAGGGGCTATAAGTTTTATGATCCCACTATAAGGAATATTTTTGAGACGGGAACAGCAACATTCTTTGAGGATGTTGAGTTTGGGGGGAGAAATAAGGTTAGAGACATTGCTTTTGAGGAGGAATTGGCTTCAGATCCAATCCATACAGTTACTTTTGACAATATTCAGGTTCCTATACCTGTTGTTGCTCAAGAAGTAAATCCGGAACCTCAAGATGACAATGTTGATCAACTCCCTGTTCCAGAAGAACAAACTCAACAACCTCAAGAACCAGTGCCATTAAGGAGATCCACGAGAGAAAGGAGAAATGCTATTCCGGATGATTATGTTGTATTTCTCCAAGAACATGAGGAAAGTAGTGGAATGTTAGAAGATGATCCAATCAACTTCCTTCAGGCCATGAAAAGTTCTAACTCTCAGCAGTGGATTGATGCCATGAATGAAGAGTACAAGTCTATGCAAGACAATAAGGTTTGGGAACTTGTCCCGTTACCAGAAGGTGCAAAACCAATTGGTTGTAAATGGATTTTTAAAACCAAACGGGATGCAAACGGTAATGTGGAGAGGTATAAGGCACGTCTTGTGGCTAAAGGCTATACTCAGAAGGAAGGCATTGATTATACAGAGACTTTCTCTCCGGTTTCATCGAAAGACTCATTCAGAATAATCATGGCACTTGTTGCTCATTATGATCTTGAGTTACATCAGATGGATGTTAAGACTGCATTTCTCAATGGCGACATTGATGAGATGATCTATATGGTGCAACCAGAAAACTTTGTGTCGGGAGACCCAAAGAATATGGTATGCAAATTAAGGAAATCCATCTATGGACTCAAGCAAGCTCCTCGTCAATGGTATCACAAGTTTCAACAAATAGTTATCTCGTTCGGTTTTGAGATGAACATTGTTGATGACTGTGTATATCACAAGTTCAGTGGGAGTAAGTATATCTTTCTGGTTCTGTATGTCGATGACATATTGCTTGCCACCAATGATATAGGCATGTTGCACGAAACCAAGAGATTTCTATCAAAGAATTTTGAGATGAAAGATCTTGGGGACGCCTCTTTTATATTAGGGATCCAGATACATCGAGATCGCTCTCGGGGTATTCTTGGATTATCACAAAAGAGCTATATCGATAAGGTACTTAAAAGGTTTGGCATGCAAGACTGCAGACCAGGAGATACCCCTGTTGCTAAGGGAGACAAGTTTAGTCTCAATCAGTGCCCTAAAGGTAACCTTGAAATTCAGGAAATGCAGAAGATTCCTTATGCTTCGACTGTAGGAAGTCTAATGTATGCTCAGGTATGTACGCGTCCGGATATTGCGTACATTGTTGGGATGTTAGGCAGATACTTAAGCAACCCTGGTTTGGATCACTGGACAGCAGTCAAAAGGGTTATGAGGTATCTTCAGAAAACAAAAGGTTACATGCTCACATACAGAAAATCAGAAAATTTGGAGGTCATTGGGT
>BQKN01000953.1:0-10288 GCA_022839385.1 Asparagus kiusianus
TTGCTGAAAACAAACTGGCGACCACAGTGGGAGCCAGCGGCTTCGCTGCCGAAGCCGCCGTGTCGCAGCCGATAAAGATTATCGTCACTGAAGAGATCGAATACGAATTCGATCAAGCCAAATTCGAGGAATACTTGTCATCCTCATCCTCAAAATCCTCCTCATCCCGCAGGTGCAGGAAGATTTCTTCTCCTAAGAAAATTTGCAAGTCTACAGTCTCTACGAAGGTCGCAGGTGAAGATTCTTACCCTATTGCTGTTAAGGAAGTTACCCACGACGTCTCTGCTCCGAAAGACTCCGCCCCCATTAAGGAGTCACTGATGGATAATTCACCAGTGTTGACGAAGAGAGCTCGTCAGAGATGGCGCCAACGCCGTGCTCGACAACTGGCTAAGGCCATGCAACAAACTGACGGGGTCCACTATTACGCGGACCTAAAGTCAAGGAATCGAAAGGTGGTTCAGTTGCCTCAACGGCAAGATAATCATGTTTCTGCAAAATTTACGACGGAGGAATGGATCCTCGTCAAAAGGGCTCGTTCAACACTGAAAGAACGGATTCAAAAGCGTAAGGTAAAAGCCGCGCATGCCCGTGCACTTCGTCGACAAGCTCAGAAGAGCAAGGAAGAGATGGTGTCTGAAAAGCCATCAAAAAATTGTAAGATTTGGGTCCCCAGAACTGAAAGTACCCAAAAATCACAAAATGAGGTGGTCTTCAACCACGGCAGCACAAACTTCCGCGGCAACTCATTCGACCGCGGCTGCCGCGGCCATCTACTTAACCGCGACAGCTTGAACTGCCGCGGCACTTCAGGTGGCCATGATGTTCGTCGTCGTCACAAGGCTACAGCTACAGTTCCATCGACACCTAATCCTGGTCCTTCTGTTACAACAGCGTCTACTACATCACCAGTGAAGCCCTGGGTTAGCCCAGATTTATCTAAGTTCAAGATCACCATGGCAGATCGCCTTGGTCCCTCAGTCAACGATCGAGGCAAAAAACCAATTGAAGAAAATCCAGATCCAGTAAGCAAACCCTTAGTGGTTTCCTATACAGGGGGTCGCAAAAACCCTCCTGTCAGAATTGATCCGGTCCAAGACAAGAGAATATCAGTCCATGATCGTCTAGGACCCGTGAAGACTCCACTCCCGCAAGGGGGTGTATTTAAAAACTTAACATTGGATCGCCCAGAGGCGAGGACTAGTCGTCCTGTGCATGTTAACAAGGTTCACAAACCAAAGATAGGTTGCTCAAATCACGGTAGTGATGAGCTGTACTATCAAAACAGTAAATCAAGGAAAAGAATTGTCCGAGAAGATGAATCGCATTGCGCATGCGAGAGACTCATCAAGGCAGTGTTGACGGAATGCGGTTGCTCACAAACTCCAAAGCGAGTTTCCGTATTTCAGAGACTGTCGACCGAAACGTCGAAATCTAAAGTGAGACGCTTCAACCAGAAGAAGCCTGCAAGGCGACAAGATGAATTCCCTGAGGTCACCATTAACATGACCGGCAGAGGAAAACAACAGTTAGTCAACCCGGACCCTGATTTCTCTTCAGAAGGAAGAGTTGAGCGGGGTCTTTCTCAAAGAATGGAGCGGTTACGACGGAGGGCCAACCAACACCGAGACTACAAGAGGATGCACGAAGGTTTATCATCGGAAGACGAATTGTCAGATACTTGTACTGCGGTCGCTTCAGACGATAATTTTTGAAGTCTCTTTCCCCTTAGACCGCTGGGTCTTTTGCTGATTGCGTTGTTGCTGCGGCTTGGGTTGTGGCACTTCTTCAGCTTTGACTCTCGCCACTATCTCTTCAGCTTGTTCTCCTTGTGAAACTAGTTGTCTCCAGGAGCGACACTCTGCCACTCCCATCTGAGCAAGGAGTTGAGTCTGCAGGTTGTGCCTGCAAGTTTCAACCAGGGTTGATTGGGTCATACCTGAGGGGCATAGCAATGCCATGCTGCGGAATCTTTCCACGTAGGCTTTGATGGACTCTCCTTTCCTTTGCTTGGTGGCGAGAAGAGTTGGGACCAAAACCTCCGTGTCGTCCTCAAAGAACCTGGCCAAGAATAGCCTTTCCAGATCTACCCATTTTTGGATAGATCCAGCAGGCAATTTCATAAATCATTCAAAGGCAACTCCTTTAAGAGTGCCGATGAACAAGCGGGTCAAGATTGCGTCATTTGCTACTACATCACCAGTTTGGGATTTGAAGTAGTAAATGTGCTGATTCGGTGATCATGTGCCATCGAAAGGTTGTAAAGTTGGGGCCTTAAATTTTGGCGGGTAGGGAGCCGTATCCCATTCCGCAGGATAAGGCCGCACCACTCCTTCTTCGTGGAGCTCGCTCCTGTTGGCAATTGCATTGAGACGAGCCTCTAGCTCATCCACTTTGGTGGACTGAGGGTGTGATTCTCTCTCTGTTTCCTTCTCGTTTTCGGAGGAGGATTCCAGATTGTGAGTTTCACGATCTGAATGTTCAGTCGCTTTTTGTTTTCCCTTAGATATGATTCTTCGGGAAGATTCAGGTTTGTGGCCTTTTTCAGCCAGAAGCTGGGCCAACATATCCTTCACTTGGAGAAGCGTCTCCTGTTGTGCTTGGAGCATGACGTGATGTTCGTCGACTCTCTTAGCCAAGTCTTCATGATTCCCCGTTGTGTAAACAGAGACTTCACGAGCTACCACAGAGCTAGAAGATTGGGATTCGGCTATCGCCGAATGTTCCTCGTTAGAAGCGATCCCTTTAGCTAACCTTTGGTAGTTAACCGCACGAATGGCCCCTGTCCGAGTCCGGGTATGTTGGTATACCCCTTCAAATTCCTCGCACCTTTCCCGAACAGTCGGGGAATGACTCCTTTGCGATTCTTCAGTATCAGGTTGCGGGGCTTTCTCTCGACCAATCATATTGATAGTGACCTGAGGGTACTCAGATTCATCTATTTCTTTCTGTGTCGGCGTTGTCGTTTGGCAGGCCTAACGACATTTGTTAACCTGTCGAATACAGATTGCCGAGGCGTAGATGCGCAACAATGGCACTCCGAAAGGACCGCCGTAATAAGCCTCTCACATTGGCATGAGTGAGCTGCTTGTATTGTTGGTTTTCCTCTTGACAATAATTCCCGCAGATCGGGAATTTGGGAGGAACTTTTCCCCGGGCTTGGAAGTGGAGATGGAACCCCCTGCCCTTGGGTAGGTGAGACTGGTTCTTGTCGAACGTGGATTTTGAAACCACGCTGATCTTTCTGAACCTGGCGGACCTCTTGAAGATCGCGTTCTCGAAGAACAGCACCAGAGGGGCGTTCTTGAAGATTAACGCGAGGGTCGCGTTGGGATTTGTAAACGTTAGGCCGAGGCCTACGTTTAAATGATGAAACAGACCCGCGAGGGTCCTGTTTTGTTTGAACGCGCCCCTGGGGGTCGCGTTTAATTGGTGAAACAGACCCGCGAGGGTCGTGTTTTGATTGAACGCTTCCCTGAGGGTCGCGTTTAATAGCTTCCTTCTGAGGGCTACGTTTTGAGGAGACAACGCACCACTCGGGGTCGCGTTTCAGCTGAATTAGCCGAGGCTCGTAGTTGGGCTCATTGCCACGAAGCGAGCGTTCTGTTTTGGGAACGCTAAGTTCGGCTGAAGTTTCAGGAACACGATCTTCGCGTTGAGCCAACATTCGGCTCTCACGTAAGTGTGCTCGTCGTATGGATCTTCTCCGTCGGCGAGCGGCGTTCTTCTTGGCTTGTTAGCAGCAGCGTCGTTGACACTTATGGAACTCGTCTCCTCCAGGGGATGTTTATGGCCCGAGGCATGCCTCGCTGACGCGGATGTGGGATCTTCTGCCAACAGAGCCAGTTTGAGTTCCTGACCGAAGGAGAGGGCTTTCTTCGGCACTTCAACAACAGAATTGATCTCCTTGGAGATCTTGCGGACACCATGCCTAGCCTTGGGGCTAAGCAATCCAGAGGATAAAGCTTCCTCATATTTCGCTTGATCAAACTCCACGACGAGAGTTTCTACAGTAGTTCCCATGAGATGGACGTCGGATTGCGCCACCACTTCTTCGTCAGAGAAGCTTGTCCCCAGCGGAGTCGCCATCTTTTGTTTGTTGGAAAATTGCAATGAAGAGAAGAAAAGAAATTTGATTTTGATTCCTTTAATCTCGGTTACAATTCGATTACAAAAGAGAGGAGAACGAACTTGGTTCTCCCCTTTGTTTAAAATCTGGGTTCTTCTCGGTAGCGATGGAATGCCTCCTTCGATTGCTCGCGTCGAATTTACTCTCCGTTGACGATCTGACCGTCTCTTATCTCGTGGGAACGATGAACTTCTGTGGGAAGTTTTTATACGTAACTCTTTAATGAGTTTAAGAACTCTGAAGGAGTTAGAACTCTGTAGATAGAGTTGTTGGAACCAAAAATTCGGTTAATGATCAAGCTTTTGTTCTGTTGTTGAAGAATCCTCTCAGATTTGATCTTCTGAGATTGATTCAAAAATCCTATCTTCAAGGATTTCACTGCTGCTGTTGAATCACCGAACCTGAGTGGTTGAGATCTTGAATCGCCTCCAAACCCGTGCGGTTTAGATACTGAGAATCCAATCTGCTCAAATCCAACCAGTCAGCCCTTAACTCAGTTGAGTTTGTTAAGTTTATATAGGGAGATTAGGGGTGTAACTGCCCTCTAAATCCGCTCCTACGTGGACGTGATTTCCTTAGATCATGGGAAACAGTTCTGAAACCGTTCGACTTGTGTTTGAACAAGTCAAACGCCCAATCTGGCGTTCAGAACCCAACTTCGTGTCTTAGGATTGAGACGCGAGGTTGGGTGTTAGCTGAACATTGATAAACGCGAGGGTCGCTCACGTTTTGGCTTGTCGCCTACTTGGTGACGCGGGGGTCGGTGTGGGTTGAACTCCCACGAACGCGAGGGTCGCTCACGTTGATTTGTGACTTGGAAACGCGGGGTCGCCTGCACTTCCATAATTGTAACGCGGGGATGATTTCCGCGTTTTAGAAGGAGTTAGTTGATTTGTAACTTCTTCTGTAAGGCGTTGCAAAGACCGTTGTTCTGTAATCCTTGCTTTAGCTGTTGTGGAGTGTGAAAGTCGTCAGATTGTAACTTTCACTGTAGATTGTGAAGACTGCTGAATAGAGTTTCCATCAGTTGTCGGAAGTGTCGTCGAATTGTAACCCTTCTCGATCTGTGTGAAAAGTCCTCCATTTGCAGTTTCTTCGCTTATCGGCCCGAAAACTATTTGATTATAGCTTCTGTTATAGGAGCTTAGACGGGAATCAACATCCATAGTGTCTTTTAGACGAATATTTGCCCACAGCTCTCTACCGAGCAACTCACCAACCAAGTCCGACCTTTTATTTCTGAAATCATCCCACTGCTCATCAGCATCTCTAATAGTTGCTAATATAATATTGGTCATGTTGTTGTTGCAACCATCAAGATCAATCATCTCAGAAATGAGGTAGTGTTTGCGGTGATTGTGGAGTTGCGGATGCAGTGATTTGAAAGTCATTTAATTGCAACTTCCATTGTCGGGGCTTATTTTAATTAGCTATCCATTATGATTTTTAGACAGCCTACAGCATGTCGTCGACATATAGGAGCAGGATGATGTAACTCTTGTCAAACTTTTTGACGAAACAGCAATGATCAGCATTGCACCTGGAGTAGCCGTTCCGGTGCATAGAATCCATCGAACTTTTTGTACCATTGCCTTGGAGCTTGTTTTAGGCCGTACAAGCTCTTCTTTAATCTGCATACCATCTTCTCTTTTCCCTTCTGAGTAAACCCCTCTGGCTGCTGCATATATATCTCTTCCTCTAGATCACCATGGAGGAAAGCTGCCTTTACATCTAGCTGCTCGAGATGTAGATCTTCAGCTGCAACAATACTCAGGACTGTTCTGATGGTAGTTAGTTTAACTGCTGGAGAGAAGATCTCTGTGTAATCAACTCCTTCTCTCTGCTGAAATCCTTTAACCACCAATCTGGCCTTGTATCTCTTGGAACCATCATGTTCCTCTTTGATTCTGTACACCCATTTATTGCTCAAGGCCTTTTTCCCCGTTAGTAGCTTCGCAAGTTCCCATGTCTTGTTGGTGTCCAACGATTTTATTTCATCTTTCATGGCGAGCTCCCACTTGCTCGCATCATCCACTCGAAAGGCTTCATCATAACTTTCTGGCTCTCCACCGTCACTCAATAGTAAGTAGTTGAGATGAGCTCTTGGCTGTAGTGATGGATACTTAGGATTGGGTTTGGGGACTCTAGCTGACCGCCTCAACTCTCTAACGGGTGAAACAGGCTCTCCATCTTCATCTGCCCCCTCTGAAGTGGTCTCATCCATCACTTCTTCTTCTTCATCAGAACTAGCTTCGGGATTGCCTCCACCTGAGGCATCATCTGACTCGAAATATGTAGGATCACTGTGCATCGAGTTAGTGGGCTGAACTGCATCACGGTCTTTGTAGAGGACTGATTCGTTAAAGACCGCATCCCTGCTTCTGATGATTTTCTTGTTCTGCTCATCCCAGAACTTGTAGCCAAACTCATCGCCGCCATAGCCAACAAAGAAACATTTTAAGGACTTAGGATCAAGTTTGTTTCTTACATGATCACTCAGATGTACATATGAAACACATCCAAATACTCTGAGGTGAGATAGATTTACCTGCTTTCCACTCCATACTTCTTCAGGTATTTTGTGCTCCAAAGGCACCAATGGTCCCCGGTTGATCAAGTAGGCAGCTGTGTTGACTGCTTCTACCCAGAATTGCTTCGGAAAACCTGCTTGTAACTGCATACTTCTGGCTCTCTCAGTCAAGGTTCTGTTCATGCGTTCTGCTACGCCATTCTGCTGGGGTGTACCTGGCACTGTCCTCTCTAATCTAATGTCACTGTCATAACATAACTTCTTGAACTCTGAGTCTTCATACTCGCCGCCGTTGTCAGAAGGAAGCTTCTTGATCTTCAAACCGGTCTCGTTCTCAACCATAGCCTTCCATCTCTTGAAGACTTCAAACACTTCTGATTTGTGTTTCATGAAATAGACCCAAGTCTTCCTCGAGTGATCATCTATAAAGGTCACGAAATATAACCTTCCACCGGTGGATGGAACTGATGCTGGGCCCCACACATCTGTGTGAACTAACTCAAGCTTCTCCTCTTTAGGAGTCCTGCCAACCCTCTTGAAGCTTATTCTCTTTTGTTTCCCAAGAATGCAGCTTTCACATAGGTCAATATCAGCCGATCTCAAACCTGGTAACTTCCCGTTTGATTGCATAACCTTTAGGCCTTTGCTACTCATGTGACCTAACATCTGGTGCCACAAATTTGGGTCTTCACTGTCTTCAGCCACTGCAATGGAACCTCGTGCATCTATCGTCATGTAGAGAGATCCCGTCTTCGTACCACGGGCAACAACCATGGATCCCTTTGTAACCTTTCATGTATCACATGCAAAGGTTGATACGTATCCCTCTTTCGCCAATTGTCCTATGGAAATCAGATTTTTCCTCAAGCTAGGAATATGTCTCATATCACTCAGCTTCCATGTAAACCCATTGAGCTTGATTTGCACGATTCCTTTGCCAACAATATCACAAGGCTGATCATCACCAAGATAGACTTTTCCTAGGTTTCCTGAAACGTAGTTCTCAAATAAATCTCTATTTGAGGTAGCATGAAACGAGGCTCCTGAATCCAGCACCCACGATTCAGTCTTGCTCTCCAGTGAACAGATTAGAGCATCATCTGATTCCCCTGAGGCCACGTTCGCTTCAGTCTTGTTCTCCTTGTCTTTCTTGGGTTCTCGGCACTGATTTTTATAGTGGCCAAACTTGCCACAATTCCAGCAATCGATCTCCTTCTTACCCTTGCGATTCATGGACTTTGACCTTCCGTTCCTTGAGTTAGGTCTTCCGCGGCTATTTCCTCTGTTTCTGTTTCTGTTTCTTCCTCTGCTCTTAAGATTCAACGCCGACCCTGAATTAGAAATCCCTTCCTCTTGCCTTCTAATCTCCTCAGTCATAATCATGTCCACCACCTCTGAAAACTTTAGTTTGGATTTGCCACATGATCCTCTAATCGAGATAACGGTACCCTTCCAACTGTTGGGTAATTGACCAAGTATCAAGAGGGCTTGGATTTCATCGTCAAACTGAATATTAACTGAGTTTAATTGATCCGTGATCTCGTTAAACTCGTTCAGGTGTTCCTTGAATTTTTAGTTCTCGGACATCCTCAAATTAAACAGCTTTTTAATGAGATGTACCTTATTCGTCGCAGAGGGCTGCTCATACATACTGGACAACGCCGCCATGAGATCCGCCGTCGAATTCTGATTCTTGATGTTGAACGCTACTGATTTAGACAAGGTCAACCTGATCGCTCCAAGGGCCTTTCGATCCAATAGCTTCCAATCTGTATCTTTAATATCCGCCGGCTTCTCTCCCAATGGTAGGTATTAATCCTTCTGATAGAGGTAGTCCTCCATCTGCATCTTCCAGAACCCGAAGTTTGTTCCATCAAACTTCTCAATCTTGGATGTTTCCTTCTCAGATCCCATTGTCTTAGACCTCAAATCGCTCGCGCCTTACCTGATCGCTCTGATACCACTTGTTGGGGATGCACAACCCCCCTGATGCGATTTAGAAATAGAGATTTAGGAGAGAAGAGAGAAAATCAAACAATCTCAAATACACAAGATTTACGTGGTTCGCTTCTCAATGTGAGAAACTACGTCCACGATCGCCGCAAGAGAAAAATCCACTATTTTTCGTCTTAATACATCATGCCCTAATCAGCCCTTTTATAAACTTAAGGGTTTAACCAATAAAAAAAGAAAACAGAACAAAACAGGTCACAATCCGAATCTGGGCCAAAACCCGACTTCGATCGACCGCAGCACCACGTGCGGTCGACCGCGACGAATCCTATTCCTGATCGAGCTCTCTGGACTTTGGGCGGTTGACCACAGCGCCATGTACGGTCGACCGCGATGCTGTTCGAAATCTGCCTGGCTCTCTGGACTTTTGGCGGTCGACCGTAGCGCCATGCCCGGTCGACCGCAACGAGGGCGAAAGTCTGGACTGCTCTCTGGACTTTGAGCGGTCGACCGCAGCGCCATGCTCGGTCGACCGCGAAGAGCTCCTGGCCTGTGCACCCAGCTGTGCACGTAGGCGGTCGACCGCCGCGCCATGGCCGATCGACCGCAAGGTTGAAAAAATCTCTTCTTCGTCGTTTTGCTTGAACTTCGTCGTCGTCGATCATGTTCCTCCTGTTCCAACTTTGTTCCTCCTCTCTTCTGAAGTATAGGGCATGCCTGATAGTTAGGCTTCACATATCCTAACAAAATTGTAAGAGTTCTTGGAGTGTATCTGATCAAGAGAGGGTGTTCTCTTTGATCTATTCTTTTGGAATATAAAAGAATTTGGTGTCGTTGTTGCACCGTGGAGTAGCTCCGAAAGAGTGAACCATGTATATCTGTGAGTACCGTGATTGATTTTTGTGCCTTTATTTTGTGCATTACGTCTCCGTTCGAGGTGTTATTATTGATGTGTACCCTAACAGATTTATGTAGCCAACCCCAAAATTTTGGAATAAAGGTTTCGTTGATTCTCTCAGTAGCATCCCGTTTCCAATTGTCAAATAGTTGTATTTATCTTTTTTTTTTCCTTTACTTGGTTTTTGCTATAGAATATGATTAACCATGAATTTACTTTGCCAAAGAAATGACCGTGTGAACCTCTCAAATCTCCATGCAGGTTGTCAAAGGCAAATTCATCGCCTAACCGATGTGCAATCTGCCGAACCGATAAAGTACCAAACTACTCACCAGCAATGATGCCATGGAAAGATCCTTAGCTCTGCACTTTGAGTCATGCGGAACGAAGAAGGACGCCATGGAAGGAAAAACACCGAGCAGATCGTTAGCATCCAGGTGATAAACAATGCTACTATTTTAATGTAAGCATTCTTGGTGATCCTAGTGTCTTGGAGGAAAAAATTCATGATTTTATTATATAGATGTCATGGTGATTATTTGTCAAGAAAAATTCATGTTTAGAGTGGCATGGTGATTATTTGCCAAAAAAAAGAGAGAGACCAGAAAGGTTTTTACATTATGTTGGATTGTTAACCAGTTTGAAACTATTTTATGTCGAATACACTGATGGAAATAGTGATATTTTTTTCTCATCAAGAAAATCTTTTACATTATATAGATGTCCCTCTAGTATGGTGGGGGGGGGGGGGGGGGGGGGGGGGGGGGGGGGGGGGGGG
>BQKN01000953.1:16516-39371 GCA_022839385.1 Asparagus kiusianus
ATATATATATATATATATATATATATATATATATATATATATATATAGAGAGAGAGAGAGAGAGAGAGAGAGAGAGAGAGAGAGAGAGAGAGAATAAGGATTGCTTGGACCCTGGGCATTACAAGAGGTTCAAGACATTTTCAGCCTTTTTTCTAACAGATGACCTCAAGGGAAGAGGCATGTAAAAAGAAAGAATGGCATCTAGAATAAGCATACAAATATTAGAGCCATATCATGATGCTAATAGGAATAGCATTTGATAGATAGGGTAAATTACGCTAAACACCCAAGAGCTTTCAGCAGTTTGCAGTAAAGGAGGTCTATCAGCAATTAACCCAAAAACTTATTTGATCAATATATACAAGATGCACAAACATAACCAAAACTTCTGAGGGGGCTTCCTACACCTCTTCAAAACCTCTGCTTTGGTAGCTTACAAGTTAAAAACACCTTGCACATTAAATCTAAATAACACTACATCAAACTAATCTCTAAAACATTTTCCCTCTACCAACTCATCTCTGAGCCATGTTACTCATGCTTGATTCTATTTCAGGGTAGCCAAACTCTAACTCTCTATCCCTTCTTGAGGCCAAATGCTTCGATACCGCCATCAATTTCAGTGCTGCCACCATCTTAGCCCACTTGCTCGATGAGATGTGTGAACCAGAAATATCGGTGGGATGAGGAACTAAATCAACATTAGAATCGTCACCCGATGTGTGAATGAACTCGTTTATATTATCCCACCTAGGAAGCTGAGATAACGAGTTTGGTGCATCGAGCTCCACATTATCTCCTATGTTTCCAGGCATCAAAATGTCCCTAGTTGGAATATCACCAAACTGCATATCGAGAAAGTCCTTCATGTTGAAATTATTGCCTTGTAAGGAACTTAAACTGTGCTCTTGAAGGAAACCCTGCCCTGTCAAATAGTCCTTAAGTTCATTGTACGATGTAGGAGGTTGGCGAACGACACCCACTTGAGCAGCCAATTCATCTGCAACAAGATATGATGTCAATTTTTTTTAAAACAACTGTGATGACAAATTGATGATCGAGAATATATAAGGGTAAATTTTATAAAGCATAGTAAACCCCCATAAGCTTTCAAGATTACACTAAACTCTCCTGAACTATTGAAAATTCTCTTAAACAGTGTTAAGAGGTGGAGTAAAAAGTCTAAACTACTATCTTCTACTTTTTATCTATATTTACCATAAAAAGGGTAATCTAGAAGTTATATTTAGTAGATAAGGTAATCTAATTATGCAAAAGTTGTCACCTGCAGAACACATGACAACTTAAATGAATTCAGTCATGGTACAAGACTACAAGTTAGGGGATTTTCTATGATTTATAAAATTGGGAGATTGTTGTACAAAACCCCATGAAGTTCAGGGGGGTTACATTTTCGGATGTATAATTTAGAGCCAATCACCTTGGTTTGAGGCAGAAAGGTAATTCTGTGCTTCTGAGAAACTTGATTGTGGTAGTACAGAAATAGCATTTGATGTTGGCAGGCACCGCGGAAGAGGCTCAGTCACAGGACTCAACTCGATTATTTGCTCAGGATTTTCATAAGCAATCTGTTTCAATTTCTCGACTTGAATCTGCAAACCAAATAAAAGGATTCATCAACAGACGCCTCAATTTTCTATTTACATAAAAAAAATTATATGCAATGTGTCAGCTATCAAGTTGAATGTCTTACCACTCCTTACCCGGATGATGAAAAAATTACAGAATTTTGTAACATGAGAAGTGTTCTAATGATACATTGACAAGGATAATTCCAGGATAAAGTACCTTCTGTGATGAAGTGAGATCATCTAAAGTATACAAACAACGGTCAATCATTGCGCCCGCAAGCTGAAATATGGAGTTGAACAAAAGAGTAACTCCATATCCACTGCAATACAAATAATTCTTGTCATCTAGAACACACTCCTTTGCATGTTCAATTGTCGCTTCCCATATCTTGTTCGACATCCCAGTGCCAAGAATCTGGAGGCAGGAAATATAAACTGAGATTATTCAAATGATTTCAAAGTATGATATATCCAAAATCTACATGTTATTTTCTTACACTTCGGAGTTTATCTTGATCCATGACGAAGCTCTTCAAGAAGTCCTGTACAGTGTTGATCCCGTTATCCGCAAGCCTCTTGTGAAAAGCGCCGTCTTTGCCAATTTTTTCCAGGCGCCATACTTCATCATCCAGTGATGGAGGGTGATGCTTCCTGTACACTGAGTTCCGCATGAAAAATAAACATCAAATGTGTGAAGTTTAGAGTTATTTTTGTGGTCAAGATCCACGCAAAACATGAACTTACATTCTCCTCGGTGATCTTTAACCACAAATGCTCCACTTATCGCTTCTTGGACGCTTGCTTCAGAGCATCGGCTTTGAATAATCCTTGCACCCAGCCTGAACTTACGACTCCTTATCCAACTTGAATTGTCGGTAAAAGCGACATCTCCAAGTAAACCAGCCCCATTATTCAGTGTGATAACCAGTTCCCCCGTTAACAAAGGCCTTTTACCTTCTCTTTCACGCACTATAACGTCACTGAACTCCTTTTCCGTCCATTCCTTTTGGTCATCACTACCGAAATCACCATCAAGAACAAGAATCTCGATTTTGGCTGACGACAGAGGGCCTGAACTGATATTCTGGCTTAGTTCAGTGTCCATTATGACAATTTGAACAGGTTCTCTGCCCTCAGCTTCGATTCTGCTGCCTGTGAAAAGAGTTTGAGGCAAGGTATTCTGGAAATGTAGCCGATATCTTTTGCTCGTACTTGTTTGGATTCGGTTAATTGGCAATCTATAACAAAAACACAACAATACTTGTCAATGGTTTGATGGTCTTAGTTACAGAAAGTTACACGAATGGATTGTTTCATCAAGTTTCTAAGCGTGTAACATATATGCTTGGGTTAATTGTAATAGACCCCCTATACTATTGCGCAACTGCAGATATACATCTGGTTGTTCTATTGTTGCATATAGGCCCCCCAGCGAAATTTCTGACGGGTCTATTGTCAAAAAAACAATTTTCTCTTTCTCCATACTTATGGGTACGGAGGGGTCATGCAGTGTCAAATGTTTATGAAGAGCAATCAGTCAAATGTTCTGAACACTTAGGCTGAATTCTTGAAAATTATACACTGACTTCAAAATACGGAGTGCCAGAAAATGAAGTGTTCATCTAAGGAAACAAAGTGTTTTGACACAATCCGCGGAAAACAAAGGTTTTTAAGGTAGTAGGAAAAACGAAAACGAACAATTCAATAAGATAAACTTTATGATTCTCCAGATTTATCAAATATATTTCCTGGTATTGACAAATAAGGAATGTGGAACAAATTTTACCTGGGAGAAGATGAGTGCACAAAGCGGCAAAGTGCTTTTCCTACTTCTTCCTGCACCTGATAAAAAAAAAATTAATATTGTCTCAGGAACTGTGTAGGAAAAATTGAAAGTTTTCAAATTTTAACTTCAATATCCATGCATGTGTTCAAGAAAATTAAATTTTGGGTAAGATTTCCACGCCTGAGGAATCACATACTTCAACATGGAAAATTTTGTTTTAAAGCAGAGGAATATTCTCTAGTTCATTCCTAGTGCTTTCTTATCATGAATGACATAAATCGAAGTATCAAAGTTTTGATTCCTTTGAAAATGAGCCTACATTAGAATACAAACCAAATAAAACCACACAAAAGTGACATTTTGGAGAGGAGCTACGTTAGAATTCAACCCCACTACTATAATACAAAATAATCAGCTAAATATTTTTGTATGTAAAAATTTGAGTTTGACACTTTGAGAAAACAGAAAAATAGAAAAGATTTGATCTTTACCACTCTACGGAGAAAAGGTTCGAGCTTTGGCAAATGCTTCTGCATGCACTGCACTCCCATTACTCCTCTCATTGCCCTGCAAACAAAACAACCTACTTAAAACTAAGTAGAAAGAAGAAGAAGAAGAAGCAAAAAAAAAAAAAAAAAGCGTTTTTTTTAACTCGCTCAATCTAAAATCATTCTTAACCCACAATATACATTCTGAATTACTTTCAAAACCAATTTCTGTATTTCATCAATTTCTTGTATGGTGTTTTTCCAAGGAGTATAGCGAAATCAACATAACCATAAAAAATTATACAATAACTCAAAACGCCATTTAAACAATGATTTTGGAAGTGGGTGGGTTTAAAATAAATCAGAATAGTACTTTGGGTAAATAATAAAAAAAACAAAAAGAATCCATGGCGTCAAACAATAAAGCTCACCCAAGCATAGGCCTCTGCTTCTTCAACTGGGGAGCTAAAGATCCATCAACCTCCTCACCCTCAAAAACCCTTTTCATAACTATAATAATAAGCAACAAAATCTAACTTTCAAAAAAAAAAAAAAAACCTAACCCTAATCAAACTCAGCTCCCCCAGTTCATCACTTATATTAATGGGGAAAAAAAAAAGAGCGGGAAGCAGGACAGAAGCTTCATAGGAGCGTGAGGAACACGTGAGGAATCATCCCGAGTAAAGACAGACATGGTTCACGGTTGGAGAACGAATCAGAACAAAGGAGACATTCGGAGGGCAGCGATACTTAAAAGGGTGTTTTTTTTTTTTTAATTTGCAGACCCAAAGTTGTGCCGTGATTACTATCAAGGCCAGCCATTTTCAAAAATCATTCTAAGGTACAAAATACAAATAAAATATTTTTAAACACACTTTCACTAAGGGGTGTTTGGTTCAATAGTGAACAAGAATATGATTAGGAATCTGGTTTTTTTTAATGGATTTCTATCAAATCCATAAAAAATTTTAAGACGAGTTTATGGATTCATGGAATACTTTTTTTTCCCTTTCTATGTTTGTTTCATAACATGAAAAAATGGAATCCAACTTTATAGAAACCCTCAAATTCCTATTCTTTAGTTTGGTTTGGAATGAGAGTATGATTCGGTCTCATAATAATATAAGGTTGGTGAACAAACGGAATCCGAAAAAAAAGAGGGAGAATAATATGGGTGTACGTGTCAGCTTTTTGCCCAAAATCCTCCTAAATCATTAGGATTTGGGTTTCTATAAAATCACAATACTTGTTCAACTTTATAAATTTCGAAATGTATAAATTTCTTGTGAACCAAACTCAGGAGTAAGATTCATAGAGAATCATTTATTTACGATTTTACCCCTGTCAGATTTAATTCCTATTCCTATTCCAAAAAAAGGGTGAAACAAACACCCCCTATAAGTATAAATATAGATAGAAACCTTGACTCATTTAGTTAAGACGGTGAGCTTTTTTTTTTAACCCAAAAAGAATGAGAGTATCAGTAAAAGAAAGACAAGGACCAAGAGATCAATGGAAAAATAATGTAAACCAACTAAAATAATAATACAATTGGGAGAGAAAAAAATAAACTTTTGGAAACTATAAACTCGGTGTTGACTATAACTTCAGAATTCTCGTGTAGTGACAGGATCTTTAATCAGGTCGGATTTAAAGTTCTAAGAAAGCGATCGATTTGGTTGGTCGCGGTTAAAATATGACACTTTTAACGTAACAAGTTGTCATATTTTTGGCCAAGTCTTAAAAATATGGTATGGGAACCCATAAAGTTTTGGAGGATTCAGTACATTATTTCTGGTCAAAGAATAATCAAGTGAATGGGCATAAAAATAATTAGAGTAAGACTTTGGGTCGTGAAAAACCTTCTCAAAGTGCACAGTGCAATTAGTAGTAAGTGGATCAAAAAAAAAAAATTTTAAAAAGGGATAATAATATTTGAAAAGAGGAAAGGGGGGTTAAAATGGGGGAAAAGTCTGAGGGTACAGTGATAAGCGAAGTTGCAGAGAAATGATGAGGAAAAAGGAGGGAAAGAGGGTAAAAAAGGATCGACGACGAGCAGCCATTCAAGCCGCGGGGTCAAGATCACACAAACCCTACTTCCCTAATTCCAAAAAATTCTTTTTTTTTTTACCCTTTTGGTGGGAATTTGGAGGAAAAGGGGGCTTTTATTCCGTACTTTTTTCTTTCTTTTTTAAAAAAAAAAAAACTCCGCTGTCACTAGCTCTGCTTTTGGGAGTGGATTTATTTGCCTTTTTTTTTTTCGGGTCACAAAAAGAGGAATATTTTTTTGTTGTCGGGCCTTTTTGTTGATAGCGATTAGCGAACGAGCGTGACCGTTATCGGAACCGTTAGACTTAGGATTCCGGTTTTTATACTGTTTATAGTATTTTTTTATTATTTTAACTGAAGTTTGCAGCATTTAATAATGTTTTTTGTGTCGGTTTAGAAATTGGCTGATGGAAAGATAACGGTCTTTCAAACCGTTATCTTGTCACGAGCACACTTCAGGGGGGTGATAGCTACTACGCGTAGGGGGGGGCAGTGGACACCTCATCACCTACAACTTTTACTAGATACTAAATTAACTAAACTACAAATTGTTTATTATTATCCGCTACCTCGTGTCACAATCAATATACTTTTATGTAGAGAATTTGCTAAATGCAATATCAGTATGCAGCTTGTATCTAGTTAGCATGTGCATTTTGATAGTTAGAGAGAGGCGATTTTATACTCTAATCTCTCCCGCACGTTGAGCCTCCAACATTCCGACTAGACCTGTCCATCCGGTCCGGCCCGGCCCGGAAATCCGGACCCAGGCCGGGCAAAACCGGAGCCCGAACCCGGACCCGGGTACCCCGGGCCGGGTCCGGGCCCAGGCCCAACCGGGCCGGGCTCCAGGTCGGCCCGGATTTTTTTCAATTTTTTTTCTTTTCTTTTTTTTATAAAAAATACTAAAAATTAGTTTAAATTTATTATATTTTATATAATTATGTATTTATATATACTTATAAATTATTATGTAACTATATATTATATATACATATATTATATATATTATATGTAAATATATTGTATATATTTATAAGTTATAACTTGAGAGAGAGAAAATCGCATAAGTAGCCATTGCCCGTTGGGCCAATAGGGAAGAAGTAGCCATTGTAATATACTATACTTATATACTAAGAGAGAGAGTATACACCCACATATTATACATATATAAGAGAGAGTATACTTATATATACATATATACTAAGAGAGAGAGTATATATATATACACACATATATTATACATATATAAGAGAGTGTATACTTATATAAGAGAGAGTATACTTATATATACATATATACTAAGAGAGAGAGAGTACACACACACACATATTATACATATATAAGAGAAAATATACTTATATATACATATATACTAAGAGAGAGAGAGTATATATATATATATACGCATATATTATACATATATAAGAGAGTGTATACATATATATACTTATATAAGAGAGAGTATACATATATAAGAGAGAGTATACTTATATATACATGTATAGTATAAGAAAGAGTATATATATATACATAAATACATACATTATACATATATAAGAGAGAGTATATATACACACACATATTATACATATATAGAAATATATTATATATACATATATTATACATATATAATACATATAAAAAAATAAACAAATAAAAAAATAAAAAAATACTATTCCGGACCGGGCACGAAAAAGGCGGCCCGGGCCCGGCCCGGAGCCCGGACTTGGCCCAGGTTTCCGGGCCGGGCTCCGGGCCTGGCCCGGGCCGGCGGGCTTTTTGGACACCCCTAATTCAGACAGTGGTTGCTCTGATACCACCTTAAAAATCAAACCATGTAAATATATCAAAATTTTGAAAATTTGGTGTGATGGAAAAGGCTTTTAAGAGCCTTTTTTGCCAAGCGTAAAATTTCTCGAGAGCTATTTTGCAATTAAGGAGCAAGGCCAATGATAAATTAAAGTTTGCTAAAGAAAGCATTTAGGGTTTGTTTAGCAATCACCTAAAAAATGGGCCAGGTTCAACATTAGCCCAACTCTACTCTAAACTAGTACAGTGTTAAACCACCACCTCCCGGTCCAAACTAAACTAGTTTTAGGATCTTTTTTTGGCCTAGGAAAAATTGGGCCAGAACTAGACCACATTTTGCCAATCAAAAACAAATCCAAAACTTGGACAGATTCAATCCTCGCTCAATTTTAGGAATTTGACAAACACACCCTTACATAAAGCTTTTGTTCAACACAATTACTAAACACCCGCGGTAAGAGGGAAGACGCAGAGAAAATGAGTCCTTAATTTAACAAACAGGTGTATATTAGCAATTTAGCTTGATTGTTTACCGTCAAAAACAAACAAAAAAAAATAGCCTGATTGGAAAATAAACCCTAAATAGGGTTCACGAGATTGCGTTATGGCAGAAATTACATTTTAAAAAAATAAATTTGAACAATTATCCATATAAAAACGATGGGTACCCAGTACTCCTTCAAGCTCGTACCACTGCACATTATGATCAGAAGCAGTAGTAGCCTTTGTATTGCGTTCCAACAGTAAAGAGGATTCAGACAAGTCGAAAGCAGTAGCCTTCGTCTCGATTTTTGACAACAAAGCAGCTCAAAATATGTATTACTATGACACACTGTATAATCTTCATGTACAAATTCTGCGTCGGATTCTGAATGCATCTCCCATGCGTGATTTTTCGTCGAGTTGGTGACACAAAGCTAGAAACAAAAACCTCAGAGTCGTGGCAATTAGCCAAGCACTAGATAATAACCCTAATACGAAAAAAAAAATGCAATCTATATCAAGAAATATTATTAACTAAAATGTCCTGCAATAGTCCATGATGATTAACATAAATTTCCTCTTTTCCGATAAAAACATGTATACATACAACTCCAATTAAAACCCCAGATTTGTATACTTGGGGCTCTCTAGGAAGCAGCTTATAGTACAACAGTACCCGAGCAGTGCCTTGTGGCCTTGTTTCAGGTATTGTTCGTCATTAACTGTTATCGTCAAATACTGTGGAGAGCAAGAGCCACCGCACAAGCTCACTCCTGCAAGCTCTCTCCTTCTGCTCCTTGCCAGATAGAGATGGTTCTACACTGCAATACACAACAGTAGTCGTCAACAACAGTGCATTAGTATTTTCGCTGAAGAGCGTGTTTCAAATTTGACGAAGGCGTCGTTATATTGCTCAAGTTATCATGATTCTATGGCCAAGAACAAAGAAAAATTAGGGCATAGTGCTCAGAAAGTAGCATGTTTCAAATTTGACAAAAGAACCATGATGAGGATCAAATGTTCGTGTTTGATTTGACTAAAAAAAAAAGGGAAATCAAAGAAATGGAAAACTATTAAAATGAAGAATTGGTTTGGGAGTGTTTGGTTGGCTAAAAAAAGAAGGAAATCAAAAAAATGGAGATGAAATTATGTTAGTTGTCACATTATTATTGGATGATGTGAGTGATTTTTTAAGAAAACTAGTTTTGATGTTGTTTGGTTGGCGAAAAAAATAAGGAAATGAATTATAAGAAACATATTTCCTGTAGTTTGTTGTTTTCTTTTGTTTGGTTCATTTTTAAAAATAAGAAATGAAATGAGATGAGATGAGCTGTCATTGTATTATTGGGTGATGTGATCCAAGATTAAGAAAAGCGTTTTCACAACTTTTTGGGATGAAAACAAAGAAATGAAATGTTAATGAGATGAGATGAGTTGTCACAATCTTATTGGATGATGTGAGTGATTTTTAAATATGAGATGAGATGAGTTGAGTGATGTTGTGGATGAAAATAATATTTTATTAGATGTGGTGGATGTGATGGATGAGTTGTTGGATGAAAATAATATTTTATTAGATGTGGTGGATGAGTTGTTGGATAAAAATAATATTTTATTAGATGTTGTGGGTGAGTTTTAGGGATGGAAATGTGTGAAATTGTACTTTTTTGAGATTTCTTAGTTTTCATTTCTATTTTTTGGTTTTTTAGGAAATAACCAAACATCAGGGCGATTGACAGCACACCATAAGGTCAAGGCTGTGGAGTACAAACACAATGGTAAATAAAATCTCATTACACCATAGCTCAAAGTCTCATTACACCATAGCTCAAAGTCTCATGAGCCTATAAAAATCATGAAGTTCATACTATTAATTGCTAAATGGTCAAAATGAAAGCATGGGAAAAAATCACGAACTATATCGCTTAAATATCACAAATTTTGAAGTATGCATATTTACTTTTCATTAGGTCGAAGAATAAAATTTGACAAAAAAATCATGGTTTAGATCCCTTAAAAGTCGTGATTTTCTGTGAAAAATAAAATTTAACTGCCACTAGGTCAAAACTAAAGAAAATAGACTAAAATCGTAGGTGTTATCACATGAAAATCATGAATTTTGAAATATGTATAATTACTTGGCATAGGGATGAAACGAACCAAAATTGCAAAAAATGCGTGTTATAACCCACCAAAAATCGCAAATTTTATAGTCATAATTAATTAACATTTGATAGAATGAAAGATAATACACACAAATCATTGATTATAGCTCATGAAAACCGTAAATATTGAAGTACGCACAATTACTTTCTAAATGACCGAAACGAGCAAAAGGGTGACGAACCATAGCCCATGAAATCAATAATTTTGAAGTACACATTTATCTTCCATTAGATCGAAGAATGAAAACTGATAAAATCTGTGTTATATAACCCATGGAATCATTATTTTCCAAGACACAGAACTTAGTTGTGATTGGGTAGAAACAAACAAAAATTGACAAAAATCATTGATTATAGTCTATGAAAATCGCAAATTGTGAAAATCTTAGGTAGCTCAAGAAAATCATGAATTTTAAAGTACGCATAATTATGTCATTTGGTTGAAAAGAACATTGACGAAAATTGTGGGCTTTAGCAGTGTTATAAATGTGCAATGCGCGATTTGCGGCCCAGAGTCCCTTTACACGCACACGCGCAAGGCACAACATGCACATGAGCGAGGCGCAACGCGATGCACACGTCCGAGTGAAGCGAAATGCAAACCGCGCACATAATTTTTCAAGATAGATAATCAAGCACGAAAGATCATGTTCGGGGGCGGATATCCCTTGGAGGAAGTGGTGTTACGCGACAAAACTTTCCTCCAAGGTAGTGACAAGGAACCAGGGTGAATCGGATGACAGTTTTACAGAATGAATTAAGTTCTTAGGTGAGGGAAGATGAAGGAACTGTAGCGATCCTTTTTGCAGGTTCTGGAATGGGGAGAATTTAGATTCATTTTTGTCTTTTGTGCTTGTTTCTTGTGATCTGGATTTTATGGAGAAAGTGAATAGATAAGATTCTCTGTGATAATGACTATGACGCCATTCAGTATATGAAGATCAAAAGAAACCAAATAGCTACTGCTTTGAAGATAGGAATAGAATTTCTATTTGAAATGTCAAGATTTATCCAAGATGAATGACTAAGATTTAGTCTAAGAAAACAGAACATTAAAAAAAAAAAAAAGAAACGACTGAATTCACTTATAGAAACCGAAAATGAACTCATGCATCCATGCCTTTGATAAATTACATGCCCATCAGAATAGCTAATCTCATGCTAACTTTTCTTAGCTTGTTTCCTAGGTTTTCTTCAAACTCTACATATAGTAAAAAATCACAACAATAATATACATGGTTTGGAATCCTAAGTAGCCTGTTTAACTAGATCAAGACTATTCAACTATATTTTTATTTGACCTTCAAATCGTATTGCATCACAAGTGATGATTGATAGTGCAACTGATGATGCGATGATTGGTAGTGTAATTAGTTAAAGAGATGGTTGACTAAATGACTGTATATCAATTAGCATTACTAATGATGTGATTGTGTACTTTTTCAGAATATGAAAACTCGTCACAGGCACTTGTGAATTTTTTAATTATTAATTATATGAAGACACCACTTCCCATAAAACCTGGATCCTGTTTATGAATTCACATAAAATATGTCACGGTAAATAATATCTTACAATCAAATCACAATATAAGATCTTAATTCCTAATGCCAACACATCCAACATAGTAGTGAAGTTCATAACTTTTTAATACAAATGTCAAATCAAGACTAATATCCAAAGCAAAAGCAAATAATAAAGCAGGATTAGTTAGGGTCCTCAATCGAAGGATACTAAAAAGGCCTAACGGATTTATTTTACTTTTTGGGATATGGGTTATCAAGTATAAAGACCCGATTGAAATGTTAACGAACAAAATACGAGTCTATGTACTGCATGCACCTTGCACGAAGTCAGGGTGTTTGCGAGGCGCCAAAGCCGTTGCTGCATCAAATGTGAGGTGCTTTGCCACCACCCCATATCGCAGGGCGCATTAGGCGCAGTGAGGCACACCTTTGATAAGACTGGGTAACAGACAATTAAATTATCAATTTTTAACCCTCTATTCAAACACTGTAAAAGACTTTAGTGACACGTGTTTGTCATGCAGATCATTTTTGAAAAATTCCAATTTTACTCTTGTTAGAATAGTATTTGGATGGTGTTGTGGGCTAAAATTCACCATGAGGGCCAAACATAATAGAAGGAAAAGGTTTGGGGGCTTAATATTAACAAGATAGTTTTAGGGGCTGCATATGAAAGTAAGGTATAGTATGAATAATGAAACCCTATACAGTTTGAGAGCAATGTCATGAAACACTAATACTATTAAACTAGCTCACTTTTTCCCTTTGTAATTTCTCTTTATGAGCACTATTAATGCTCAATTGCTGGTACTTTTTGCAGATGCAGGCATACCGGACAATAAATAATATCTGCATTGACTTCTTAAGAAATTTGCACATTTACCCAAAAGGCATTGTCAATCAATCAGCTTCGACCATTCAGACGATCTTGCATAATTTGCTATAATGCCTTATTGATTGGAAGGTCACAAGTTGCCTTTCACATTTGCGGGATTTAGAGGATTTACTCCCCTCACTAGGGAATGGGTGGGATACACCAACATTCTTAATTTCCAATGCATTAAGTCAAAAAATAAGAATAAAATAATTTCCCGACCATGACTTTAACAGTATGTTCCTATCACTTGTATCCAGAAGGGCTTATTTGGTTTTTGGGAATATAGAACTAGTGATAGGATATAAAAATACCAGTACACTATGAAAAAGAATGTTTATGATATTTTCAAGCCAGCAGTTAACTCAAAAAACAGAAAAAAAAATATGAAACCGCTTGGCTAATAGAACTGTAATAATCTTAAACAGTTTATAAGGTTCAAAAGTTACGAGACGTTAAGGCAATCATGAAAAATCTACCAACTTTCAGTTTTTTATTTGGGGGGTAAATATACAAATAGCCCTTACTTGTTTCTATAACTCCTTTTGTCTCGACTAATTTTCATTTCCATATGTAGTAATAAAATTTACTTCAGATAATTATAGTTCTGAAAATGCATATTTATTGGGTTGACCATAATTACTACCTTGGCCTTTTATATCCTATATAAACATTCAAATAAATGTGCTTTTGATAATTGGCTAAGACAAAAAGAAAACTCAATTTAGAGAGGAAGGGTCTTTGATGTCATACTTGCTTTTGCTATTAGGGCAAGATAAAATTAAATTTTAGATAGAAAAGAAGGGCCTTCAGTAGAGCAACAAATCAACACTTTTTGTGGTGCTCCATGCCTCCATCACATTCCATCTGTGATGCTTCATGACATTCTTATGTTTCAGATTCAGATCCATTGCCTTTTGTCTAGAAACAATAAAGCACCTAGACTAATCTCACCAGGTTGGACAATAAAATACCTTTAAAAGCAACAAGCTCCACGTTCAAATCCATAACACCTGGTGCACGGCATACATTGTTTTTCCTTTCAAATTAATAATCCACCTCCTTCCTCTTCCTCCTCCAAATTTGACTCCAAGGTTTTGCAGTTTTTGTAAGGTGTTATAGTTTAAATTATAGTGTTATAATTTACAATAAATTGTTATAGCTTGAAATGAGTGTCATACGTTTCCCTCTACCTCTGCTCCACCCTCCCTCCTCCACTGCCAACCCCAATCTAGGCTATATATACGGTATACGCTACATGGACACAATCCTGAATTTTTTGCTGTATCTTCAGTATAATATAATTAACAGAACTAATGGGTAAAAAAGTAAATTGGGCCACAATTTGGTATAAAAGTAAATTTTTCCCGAAATTTTATCAGGATTTGAGTGTAATACACAACAAACTCCTGATTCCATCTGTTTAGCAAAAGATAAGGAATATTTCGACACACCCTTCATAGTTAACCTAAAAGGTTAAAGCATTATGTACAAGCAGCTAATCTCAAGCATTCTAACTCTAACTAAAATTCAGTGATAAAGGTATTAAATAAAGATCATCCAGTTTTCATACCTTTCTATTGCTTTCACATCTGAACTCTTGTTAACTAGGCTTTCTTACTCCAGAGACATAGGTTGTGTGTCTCTTGAAGAATCAACCATAGGAAACGTGTAAATCAACGAAGACAGGAAAGGAACAGCTGCCGTATCAGAAGAATGAACCGCATAGAAAGACCCACCAAGAAGATTTTTCAAATTTCCATCTATAAGCTCCTTTCTCGATAATGAAAGTGTTGAATGAGATCCAGACGAACCTCTGCAGAATCTCCCCCTCCTTTGCATGTAGGTTTAAGTTAAGGACTTCCAAGACTAACCTCTGTATGTTATGAATGAACTTTGGTTTTGTAAATGGTCGACTAATTAACAAATAAGTATTACTCATTATCACTGAAATTTGTGGCAGTAATAGTGGATAAATATGAAGCTTTAAAAAAAAGAAACAATAATCCAAGACAGCAGGAAAGGATATCTTGAAGAAATCTCCATGCTGCATTGTCAAATGAGCAACAAAGTCTGAGCCAACTCTAGCCGCACAGACAACATACCTGCAAAATGTAACTGAACTCAGTTAAGCATCAATCTTTAACTTATTATCTAGCATGCATAACTAAAATATGAAGCACCAAATGGTTACACCGGTTTCTTGTGAATTATTACTTACATTGCTTATTCGATGGCCATCAACAATAATATTGCTCTCCCAAAGCCATTCTTAATTCAGAATTAATGTTTTAGTTAATGTTTATCCTTCATACTACACCAGTTTCTTGTGAATTACTAATTGTGTTGCTTATTTCGATGGACAAACTAATACTGCTTTTCCAAAATAATTATCTATTCATAACTAATGTTTATCCTTATAATTCAATCAACAACATATATGATATATTTTAAACTGAATGTAGTAAGGGACTGCATAGGAAGTTTCATTTTGAAAGCAGAGAGATAAAACTTTCTTATATGGCTATCCATGATATAATAGAAAGCTCAAGATTACTGAATCTAGACTGCTGAGTAATTTTCCCAGATCAAGTAGTGTGCACTCTTCGTTTACACAGTAGTGATATTTTTTGTTTCTCTCTTCATCTTCGGATTCTTATCTAACGATCCGGGCCGTAATCCTGGGCGTGAGGAATAAAAAATTTGGAGTTTCTAGAACATTTTTCTCTTGAATATCATTCAAAAAAGTTTCGGATTGTCTAGTATTCCACCAATTAATAACCCAAGGTTCCAGACTTTTTTGAAAGGAGAGAGAGACCGACCAGGGCAAAAATACTATAGATGCAAGATATGGGGATTTTTTGACTCGCCTTTTCATTTTTCCCTCATAAAAAAACGGGTATCTAATCCCATTTGCTCCCCTAGCTTTCGTCTCTCAGTGTCAGTGTCGGCCCAGCAGAGTGCTTTCGCCGTTGGTGTTCTTCCCGATCTCTACGCATTTCACCGCTCCACCGGAAATTCCCTCTGCCCCTACCGTACTCCAGCTTGGTAGTTTCCACCGCCTGTCCAGGGTTGAGCCCTGGGATTTGACGGCTGTTCAAATCGTTCATTTGAATAAATTGAAACCCTTCTTATTGGATGATCATGATACTTCCCAAAGACCGAAATTTTACATATATAATAAACTTAAGACTATTGAAGAACACAACGAATTGGACTGCTCAAAATAGTGAACAGAAAGTATAAGAACTATTTAATCCCTTCTCAAGGTGACCTACTTAAAACAGAAACTCATTTCATGATCCAACCACAAAAAAATATGTAAGAGAGATTAAAATAAAGCAAATCAACATATATAAGTTTTATTTAGTTTCCAAAATGCAGCAGCCTCCGGAATTAACTCAAATAGCTCAAGTAATCCAAGAAAGCTTCATTATGAAAATAACTAAAACTAAAATGAGTGGAGGAAAACAAATTCTGCTGATTAATTGTAGACAAAGAAGAACAAACACTTGATTCCCATTTTAATTTCAGTTATCAATTGGATAAATCAGCCCTAGTTGCACTTCAATACACCCAAAGTTTGACCCTTTTTAACTTTAATACGTCAAGGTTCTGTTTTGACAGTTTGATACCCCAAAGCCCTATCTTTGTTCCTCACTCCCCCCAGACTCAAAAACTGAAACTTGAGAATCAACTTTTTTGCACTTTGCGGTATCAAATGCTCAAAATAGAACTTCAAGGTATCACAAGGTGAAATTTTGCGGTATTAAAGTGCAAATAATCAGATAAATAAGCAAATTTTCAAATTAACAAGCTTTACTAGATTATTAACCAAAAAAACAAGGACTTCCAAAGATTTTTCAATTCAAACTAAAAGTTCACCCCATTCTTCGCCTCAACTGGGATGCTCATCATCTATATGAAAGCAAAGCCCAACATCATCGAAATCCTCGGAGCAAAACGGGCAAGAGAACTCCACTCGAGCCTCCTCATCGCCTCCATCAATCCCTCCAAACCCTAGATAAAGATCTAAAGACCAAAAAAACTCATCAAAAACCACTAAAAACCCTAATCGACCTCAAAAGAGCTAGGGTTTCATCGACTCACCGTATCGCGATTGGAGAGCGGATTGGTCGCGCCTCGATAACCGAGTCCACGAATCCAACTCCATCGAACGAATCCCTTCGAAAATTGACAGAGATTCGATACGAAAACCCTTATTAAATTACGATAGAAATTTCATTTTTTTTTACACAAAGGAAATAAGGGGGAAGTATAGGAGAAAGAGAGGACTCAGGGCCTGTTTGTTTACTTTCCTCCACTTTTCAAAACCCACTTTCCTTCACTTTTTCACTTTCCTTCACTTTCCAAAACCCACTTTTCTTCACTTTCTCCACTTTCCTCCAATAATATTGTGACAACTCATCCCACCATATCTCATTTCATACTTTTAAAAATAAACAAAACACAAGAAATGAGTCACATCAATCAACTCATCTAACTCATTTTCCCCCACTTTTCTTCATTTTCTATCATCTTTAAAAATAACTCATATCATCCAATAATATGGTGACAACTCATCACATCTCATTAAAATTTCCTTCCATCACTTTCCTCCAAAAAAATAAGGATTACAAAGGAAAAGTCATATCATCTCATCATCCAATAATATGGTGACAACTCATCTCATCTCATTTATTTTCCCCCACTTTTAAGAATGAACCAAACACAAGAAAAAAATCAAAACAAGGAAAGTGGAGGAAAACATCAAAAATTACTCACATCAACCAATAATATAGTGACAGCTCATACTTTCCCCCACTTTTTTTTATAGCTTTGACGAACCAAACCTCTGAAAGTGGAGGAAAACATCAAAAATTATTTTCTTTTCCCCCACTTTCCCCCACTTTCTGCATTTTTTTGCGAAACAAACAGGCCCTCAGAGGAGACGTGAGAGTTGAGAGAACTCGAATGGATTTTAATTAACCCGTATATTTCCACAAAATAACGTAAATGCCCTTGGATTATGCTCCCAATTTTCCACACATGTCATTTCTTGGTGGGCTAAAATGGGAATTCGCTTGCGTACAATGGAAATCATTTTTTTTTCAATGTGTACAATGAAAATCTTGTAAAAATAAGGGCGTGTTTGACACCATGGTCAAATTGGATCACCACTGAATCTGAACTAATTTTAATTTTAAGTAGTTTCTTGTTCCTTAAATATTCAGGGCAGAGTTGACCCAATTTTTTTAGTCTAAAAATTAGTACTAAACCAGTTTTCTTTTAGATTTGGGGGAAGCTGGTCCAAAAGAAAACTGATTTAACACAAACTAGGTTAGGACTAGTCCTGATCCAATTTTGTATAACTTGCCAAACACACACTAATACATCCATTTAAAAAAGAATTGCAAATGCGCTACTAAGTTACACGTGGTCGTCCGCTATTTGTGACTTTGCCTATTTGTTGTTAAAATATAACAGCCTAACAGGCGATCTGGTGAAGCTTTGTTTCACGAGGAATAATATATAGTACACTTTGTTTAATAATATTAAATGCGAGCTCAAATATTCATATACTAAATCGAATATTAAGGTGTTTGTATTTATATTTACTTAAAATTATCGAATTCGAATGCGGACTCTAATATTCATATATGGAGTTTTTCAAATTCGAACTCGAATACTTGGTATTTGATAAATATCCATGAATATTCACGAATACTTTTCGAATATCAAAATATATTTATTTCGCTAAAGAATTTGATTTTCAAATAGTATTTAAATTCATAAATAAAAATTATTTGTATGTATATTTTTCATTAGAAAATATATTTAAAATTATTTAAGTCTTAGAATCAGTACATAAAACTTAAGTATAAATGGTAAATAGGTTAAAAGTATGACATCATATGTGCAACAATATAAATAATAAGTGAACAAATTTTAAACGAATATTGGATAGACAAACGAATCGAATATACATCTTGTTAAATTCTATTCGTTAGTAAACTCGAATACTAAATATATTTGGTTAGTGGCAAATCAACTATCGAACTGAATATGACCAAATAGTTACTCGAACAATTATCGAACTATTTGTTAATTATTTGATTCATTTCCACCCTTAGCCGCAACTAATGTTGCATGTAGCATTTGTTATAGGAAATCAATTTCAAATTGGATGTGTGGATGTCTGCAATTATATTGTAGGAAACACATTTTCAAATGCCACTTTAGTGTTTGGTTGAAAAACAATGGCAAAAGCTACAAAGGTTTAGCATTCGAGGAAATCTTGATCTAAATGTTTTTTTTTTCTTTGGATTTTTTTGACGGGAAGGATTTGTCTTTATTTTTTTAATTATATTTTTTTGAAGCATGCAGCTTTTACTTCCACTAAATTAATTACAGCATTTGCTGCAAGTTTTTTTTTATAACCAAAACGTGAATCTATTTACATTTTTAATTTAAAGTTGTAGACACAATAATGTATTTAGAAATTCGGTTGTTCTATTTACATTTACAACTTCATTTCTATCTGACCAAACAGCCTCTAACGTCGAGAGCCTAGTTGGTAAATATAAACATGCAACTGTGCCTCTTTAAACACAACATCAATTGAAATGGACGGTGTATATGCTTTCATAAAAGTTATAGAACCAGATGAACTAATACATAACTAACTATTTTTTTCATCTTTGTAATGTTAATATTAGTGATACAGATCCTCAAGTTAATCCAAATATCACAACCGAGGCTGGTCCATGATGTATAATCAATATGGTCTAAGTAAAGACAAGAACACGCAAGCTTTCGTAGCTCAGTTGGTTAGAGCACCCGTTTAGTAAGCGGGAGGTCTTGAGTTCGACTCTCAACGAAAGCAATTTCCATTTTATATTTTATTTTATTGTTATTATTTCTTTTTTATTACATTTTTTATATTTTATTTTTGCTGAGCCAAAAGTTAATTATAAGAAGATGGGAATTTTTTATAACTGCATATTACGTACGAAAAAAAATTAATAACTGAATATAACGTACTCTTACGTACTTCTAAATAGAATCCCTTTTTTTTAGCTGGACCTAAAAGTTAATTAATTAAGAAGATTGGAAAAACTAACTGAAGATTATGTACTGTTACATTCTACTAAACAAACGAAATCCATATAGAATAACTACTGGATTCATTTTGTCTTCGGCCATATAGAATCACAGAGAACAATATCAATGGAATATTTTTCGATGAACAATCTTAACTGTGTTTGGTTGTTATAATGATAAACGTAAACATGTATTTGGGTGTTCTGTGTTTTTTTATTATGCTTTTGTTTTTAAAATATATTGCAACTTGATTTTGTTGTTGATTATTATATTTGGTTTACTAGTCATTATTGCATAATGTAATTAACAAAGAACTCAACAGGGTCCGACTAAGTTGTTAAGCTGCTTATAAGAAGTAAGCCAATATCGTAAATTTGACTCTGTTGTGGAGCAGCCATAGGAAATTAATTTCTCGAAAGATGAGGGATGCCCTTTAGCCATGTCTGTGTTGTGAGCAGCGAAAATTTCGACAGAGTTTCTGGTGCATAATAAGAGAGAAAGATCGCAATAATAATTCCCGTCTCACCAAGGAAACAAGAATCTGAAGCGAATATCTCACCAAAGTGAGATATCAGTTTTTCCTCTCATCAGTTCTAGGACCGACCTATCGAGGGAACCTAATAAACTATTACAATGGTGTCAAATAGCAAACCACACAAAGTTTTACGTAGTTCGGCAAATTGCCTACGTCCACGGGACAAGGAGGGGGGAGATCTACTATTAAAGGGAGAGGATACAACTAGGGTTTACAATCACACAACTTAAACCCTCAAACAAGCTCTCAAATCCCTCACACAAATATCTCCCTCAAAAGGATGCTCAAACTCTAAAACAGCTGCCAAGCATGTGCTGTTTTCTCCTGTTGCACTCAGCCCAATAAGAGAACACTGTTGCCTCTTGCATGGGTCCCTTTTTGCACCTGCACGTCGCCGCACCTTTTTCTTCTGCTCACGAACCCTGCAATGCACGCCCAAAAAATTTCCTTGCTTGCATGCCCACGAAACCCTATAATAAACTAGGTATTTATAGGTTTCAATCAGAATTGGGTGGACCGTACTATGCTGTTCGTGATTTCTTCACGCGGAAAAACAAACGCGTCCAAACACGTGGCCCCCACAAGCATCCTTTCACGCGTGAGCTGCCGCTCTCGTGACCCTTCTGGTCACGTGGCCCCTACAAGCTGCTGCTATCCAACAGTCTGAGGATTTGATATACATGGTTCGAAGGATCATGCGAAAATTACCCCATCACCAATCCTCCATAAAGGAGCCGAATGAAATCAAAATTTCATGTTCGGTTTTGAATTAAAGACGTTAAAAATATTCAATTAATACTGACTATAATCCGTAGCCTTCCAAGCTAACGATGCAGTTCGATTCCCATGCCCGCTCAAGTTTACGGTCTCTTCTCTATGGTACCAACTGTTGTTTTTATTGAATTTGCTTCATTAATGGGCTCACGATTCAACTTTGATCATTATGGACTAGTACCAAGATCGAGCCCTAGGCAAGCATGCCTAATCTTAACGATCGGGACAATAACAATGAAAATGGTTCACCAAATAATAATAATAACAATAACAATAATAATTATGCATTTAACAAAGAGGACCTTTAAATTTATGTCAATTGAGCGAATGTACAAGATTGCCCGAGTAGTAATGCAAAGTATTCTGAAACACCACTGTGTTTTGAGTCATTCAAAGAAGGATGGAAGGGGAATTTTGATAGGACAAAATAATCAAATCCTCTTTTGCGGTATTGGTGAACTCTCAAGTTCTTTCCTTAAATATCAAGTTGCCTAATTTTCCCTTAAACTACGTGTATGTGCTGAATAGAATCATCTTGTGAAGCCTGCAAGGTTGTAATCAAGTACTTAATAGATTAATGACGTGATAGTGTTTTTTTGGATTCCTATATTTTATGCAATTTTAAAAAAGGATTTTTTTCCAATTCATAAAAGGGGTTAAACAGCAAATAGTTGAAGGGAAAAGTAGTTAAGAATTTTTCTTGGGTTGGAAAAAAAGGAGATTGATTGATAAAACCTCATGAAAAATGCAAAAAGAAAACAAAAACACTATCATGTCATCGATCTGTTAAATATTTGATTTGTATAACCATGAAATGAACACGTTGAGGAGCAAAAAGAAGTAAATTGATACTTTTAAGGGGGAATGTCGAGAGAGTTCGCCAATATGTTTAAGGTAAGTCAGTCATTTTGTTTATACTAGTTATTGTGCACGTGCAATGTACGTGGTTAAATATCAAAATTATTTTTTCCGTTTATTTTATTACTATAAAATAAGTCAGATTCATTTTGAGTTAAAACCTATAAACATGGTTTGTTACATTTTTCATAAATTTTATTTAAATATTTTTAAATATTTTATGAAATAGATGATTAATTTTGAAAACCTCTTCACGTCAGGAATAAACAACTTACAAGTTTGCAAGGGAAGATAGGAGGTAACATAGTACATTCTTAAGAATTATTAATCTTTATTTAGTTTGTTTATAATGATAGAATCTCATTATTAACTAACTACAATGCTTAGTACATTATTTTTTTTGTTGGATGTTCAAGATAGGCAAAAGACCCATGTGAGTCATCATCACAATGAATGTTATACAATTTAAGTACAAAGGAGATGGAGAATGGTGTAGTTGGTGAGGGGAAACTCCAGCAGCTTAATTTGGTATGTGGATATATAATAGATGGAGATGAAAAATGGTGGTTTTGAAAATAGTGTGTGTGTGTGGATAATTAATATGGTTTTTGTTTGTGTAGTTTTCTTCGTTCATTTTCAAGATATATGTGGTCGTGTGTGTGTGTGTGTGTGTGTGTGTGTGTGTGTGTGTGTGTGTGTGTGTGTGTGTGTGTGTGTGTGTGTGTGTGTGTGTGTGTGTGTGTGTGTGTGTGTGTGTGTGTGTGTGTGTGTGTGTGTGTGTGTGTGTGTGTGTGTGTGTGTGTGTGTGT